>JACEFZ010015449.1:0-110000 GCA_014155875.1 Cepaea nemoralis
TGAAAAAAAAGGTTACAAGGCCATGAAAAAAAAGGTTACAAGGCCAGACGAAGACCAGAGATCGCCAGTACAACATAGGAGGGCCTATGGGATAGTACGTGATAGGTCAGATTTACCTAACGACGGGAGGAGGGAAATCACACGTCAGGGAAAGGACAAGAGGGAACCTTTCACTAGTAACCAAGTTCAGGAGGGGTGGGTATCGTCGGGAAAGGCGAGAAATACCCAGGACACCAACCGAAGATTGGCTGACCAGATACAATATCGCCCCAGATGGTCCTGGAAGCAAATGTCCAGGAGGTTTGGGAAAGACGACTCGGTCCAAGGCGGACGAGGTGGAACATCCCAAGAGGCAAGGCCGGGGAAAACCAAGAGAATATGGAAACAGTGTTACAATCAGGATGGGACAATCCGTCTGTATTGTGAGCCGTCGCTTACGCAAGTCGAAAGTAGGTCGACAGGACGTACAGGGGCGATGAGCCAACACTAGTTTCAGTCAGGAGTAGTATAGTAGGGTGTCAATTAGGTCGCCTACTGGATAAGGAGGTGAGCCATGTGAGGATCCAATCATATCATCAACACGTGATGTTCATAGCTACTTCGGAGAAGCTCAACGCACGGTGGATGTGATGGGCGTTGTTGTTGCAACAGGACAACTTCACAGTGGAATACATCCCGGGTAAGGAGAATGTAGGAGCGGATTTCTTATCTAGACATCCAACTTCAGAGGAAGAGGAATAGGTTGGTGGATCATAGGAATCAAAACTACATTGAAGAAGAGTCGACGCGGTCACGGAATGATGATAGTTTAGTGATTCCCAGATAAAATTAAATGTAACATTAATGGCAATATAGGAGAAGGGTTAACAATCGTGTACTTCATTCTGAGAGGAGGATAAAGTAAAGATCATTGACCGACGGATATTAAAATAGGATACTGTGTGAGGGGTCATTGTTCATCTACTTCAAAGGACAGAACGACGGGGAAACTTCGACAACGGACAAACACCGGGAGACGGTGATCAAAGAATAAGAACTCTTTGATGGGCGACGAATGATGAGCGTAGGGGAATAGCGAAGAAGACGAAGGAGAGACGAGACGGAGCGCCACTAACGTATAAGTGACTTCACAGACTTTTGATGTGGGAACTTACGGCACATTTGATTGTGGATCAAAAGTCACGGGAGACTTGGACACTCGGTATAAAGTGGTGGAAAACTGTTTTGTATTTAGTGTGCTACCAAACTGGACGGAAAACTGGATTTATGTGTCCTGTAATAGAAAAGAAATATCATCCCTTGAAATGGGATAGAGTGCTTATGTGCTCATAGATTTCAATTCTTGGACTAACCTAAATTTTATATATAAGGTAACCTAACCTTAGCGTAATAGGATAGCATAGTGGACTAGGTGTCTGTGCTTTATGGTTATCATTTCTTTGGTTGTTAGTTAATCGTTTAGACTTTAGTGTACTCATATGGCATAGGCCAGAGTATCTTTTCGGAAGCGTTTAGTGCAGCCGGGAGAAATGCTCTCACATAAGTATAAATCTGAAGCAAGTGTATATCACCTGGTTATCTATCATTTACAGGTTCACTAGAAATATCCTGATACAATCAGAGACGATAAACTCAAGGTACTTCACTTGGGCGGAGATCAAATACCTGACTAGAACAAAGAATGACAAAGACAGGTTATAATTGTTGGACGATATAACCCATAGCCTTAAATGAACGCTGTAAATAATACAAGAATATCAGATAACCAAAAATAAAATGGAAAAGGACGATTAAACTGATGACAGTAAAAGAAAAATACAACTGCATCTTTTGCATGGTAGAATACTAGAAAAGAGACAATAGATTAGTCAGAACATTCATAGTCAATATAGACACCGTGGTAGACTGTGGTGATGTGGTTTCAGTGTTGGATTATTAATTTCTTGAAGCAGACTCTGGCGAAGTCATAGACTTACTGGATTATTAACTTCTTGAAGCAGACTCTGGCGAAGTCATAGACTTACTGGATTATTATTATTTCACTGTAACCAGACTTTGAACCACTTCACGATACGCTCAGACTCAATCGAAAGGAGCAAACCCGGGTAAGAACTTTCCATTTATGTGTGATGTATCTTTGACTGGCTGAATGCTGACGAGAGAGGAGATACGGAGACATATGATGTCAAAAGTCCTATTGGACTCACATTAGCAGACACTACCAACTACATATACACATTCAATACATACAACTGACATAATTTTCAACAATAAACAGGTTATTAATTGTTGGAGGAAACTGTTGTCAGGGTATGTTATGAAGGAGAAAGAGAGAGAGCGAGAGAGAGAAAGAGAGAGATATAGTGTATGAAAGAGAGAAGGGAGGAGTGTAGACAAAAGTCATTCAATAGTTCCAATAGTAGAAGGATATTAAAGGTGTGCTTGTCGAGTCCACTTTCCTCCAGGGACGACAAGCGACAGTTCGCAACATTTACGCAATATGTTTTATAGTTTTAACACGTGCCCTTTATCTTTACATACTTGCTTGCATGTGTTTCAAATATTACCTTCAGATGATGGGATACAACTTGTGCAGGAAAGGAAGCTTTACAACAGGAAGTTTAAGACAATGCTGCCTAAAGTTACGTGCAGAGTCCCGCTTAACACTACCGAGGCTAGGACTGTTTTGGAGAGACTTGAAATAGAAAGCGCCGCCAGAGAAGTAAGACATAGATGTGTTTTATATTTAAGTTGGTGGTCTGTTTTCCTTCTAGAAAGGTACGTCTAGTAAGCACAAGGCTGTGTTAATTTTAAGATGTATTAATGTTGCTATTAAAAATGAAATAATGATACGATTGTATCTTATCAGAGTTGATCACAAATGTGGGGTCTTTACATTGCTTAGTTCTCTTGCTTGTCCTGGAGTGAGCACATTGCGCAACTGATGTTATTTATTCCCAAGCTGCTTGTTCTGAAGTGAGCACATGGCGCAACTGATAGCATGTTCCATTTAAGGAAGTTCGTGTTAAACATCACACAAAGCCCACGTGGTTCACACAGGAGGTAGTTAAACTTATGAGAGACCGGGACAGGGCACAAAAATATAGAGATCTAACTATGTACCGTAGTCTGAGAAACAAAGTTCAATATGTTATTCTGAAGGAAAAGAAAAACTATTTTAAGAACTTAATAATAGATAAAACCAACACTAAAGATATATGGAAAGCAATTAATACCTTGACAAACAAACACAAATCATCACAATCATTACCATCAAATCAGTTCAATAGATACTTTCAGTCCGACATAAACTAACGGAAGGCTGCAATACCAGATGCGCCTCATGACATATCTTTATTATCATCATTCTGTGAGAACAAATGCTATGGAGACATTCCCTCCAAGATACCGCTAATGACTACCACTGAAGTATTTACTCATCTCAGTAATCTAAAAAACAATAACTCATCAGGACTAGATGGAATCAGTGATCGGAACCTTCGCTATGCTGCACCGGTGATCTGCGAGTCACTAACTTTTGTATATAATCAATGTCTCACCAAAGGTCACTTCCCATCAGCCTTTAAAATCGCTAAAGTGTATCCTCTTTTAAAAGCTGGTCCTCTAGACGATCGTCTCATGAGTACTTATAGGCCAAATTCCATATTATCCTCATTATCCAAACCGCTAGTAAAGCACATCCACAAAACAACACTAGATCACTTAGTTCGCCATAAACTGATAATTGACAGTCAGTCAGGATTTCGGCCAAAATATTCTTGCCATACGGCACTAACAAACATGATAGAAAACTGGCATCAAAATATTAACTACAATACTCTATGTGGAGCGGTGTTTATAGACTTTAGAAAAGCATTCGATATGATAGATCATACTATTCTAATTAAAAAAACTAGAAACAATGAAAGTAAGCTTTAATATAGTGACATTCATAAAATCATTTTTATTAGACAGAAAGCAAGTAGTATCACACAATAAAGCTTTATCTCAAGCCATTACCATTAATATTGGAGTACCTCAGAGGTCTATTCTTGGCCCTCTGTTATTTGCCATTTATATAAATGATCTTCCTTTAAATCTGTCGTCGTCCTGCGATCTATTTGCTGATGACTGCACAGTATATACAAATGCTATTGATCGTAATGTGCTAGAATTATCCTTGCAATAGGAAATAAATAGTATAGTTAAATGGTGTCATGCAAATCGCATGCAAATTAACACTACTAAAACAAAGTCTATGTTAATAGGAACCAGGCAAAGACTTCACACTCTAAACTCGCAGAGAACTCTTCAGCTGCACATTGGCAGCACGCCTGTAGAAAGTGTCACCGAGCACAAGGCACTGGGTCTTATCATAGATCAAAATCTAACCTTTAACTCACATGTTCATGCTCTAGTTAAACAAATAGCCAAAAAGTATACCAACTTGCCAAAATTAAAAATTTCCTTGACGAAAACACAAGAAAGATATTCTATACTTCCCATATACAAACACATATTGATTACTGCTCCACAGTCTGGGATGGATGCTCCAAATCAATAACAAAACGCCTATATTCACTCCAGAAAAGGGCAGTGCGTTTAATTAATGGTGAAAAGCTTACCGACAATTCTAACCTACATAAACGTCTCCGGTTACTGCCACTCCACAAGCGCCTACTTTTTAATAAGGCCAAACTAATTCACAAAATCCTATTTCAAAATGCTCCAAGCTACCTTTGGCCATTGTTTAAATATAACGCTAGACATAGCGAACGACTAAATATACTTCATGTCCATAAACCTAGGATAGACTTATATAAAACAAGCTTAGCATACTCTGCCGCTCAGTTGTGGAACAATCTTCCACAAGAAATCAAAGACACCACCAATCATTATACATACATTCGCAACCTGTTTGAACACTACCTTAGTACAGACTACATTCCCCCATAAACAATAACACAAAAAGACAATAATGGTAACTTATCTCAAACGACAACTAGCCAAAAAACATTCCCTTATGTATGGCACGTTACACCCTCCTTAGGTATTTATAATGCCCATGTTAAACACTGCCTCAGTGAGTCATTTGTTATTGATTATTTTTCATGCTTTTTAATGCTATTGTTCTTTTGTTGTCAAAATTTGCTTCATAAGTGATGTTGAATGAAAGAATGTATGAGAGGAAATAGAGAAGAATGGCAGAATGTCAGACGGGCCTGCGTGCCCAATTCTTAACCCTTTGAAAATAAAGACTTTCGTTCGTTCGTTCTTCTCTCCTCTTTCGAGGGCAGGACTTCCCACCTAGTTATGCACAGGGATGGATTAACCATTAGGCAAACAAGGCACGTGCCTAGGGCACCAAGCATTTGGGGGGCACCACATGTCCTCAAGAAAAATGTGTATATTGTTCCGGTAGCGTAATTGCATGGCATAAGCAAATCGCAAATGTAATATTGAATCGCACATTATTTAACCTTGGTCCCACAACCCGGGGGTAAAACACCCTCCACCCAGTTTTTTTTTTTTTTTGTTGCTATTTTTTGTTATTTTTCTTTAAGGTTTTTTTGTGCTGTTTTTTGACATTTTGGGGATATGTTTGTGCTACGTAGCGCACTAATGCATAGCGACAAATGAAAAATTTGGATCTTTACAAAATGGAAATTATCTAGGGTTGCTGGAGTTGGTCAGTCAGTTTGATCCATTTTTAGCATCACACATTGCGAAATATGGAAATTCTGGAAAAGGAAATCCTTCTTATTTATCCAAAACTATATGTGAAGAACTGATTGAAATTATGTCCCAAAAAGTCCATGCAGTAATTGTAGATGAAGTAAAGGCTTCCGGTTATTTCAGCTTGTCAGTAGACTCAACACCTGATATTTCACATATAGATCAGTTAAGCGTTGTTCTTCGATATGTGGTAGATGGAGAGCCCATTGAGTGCTTTTTGATTTTCTTGGAGCTACAAAGTCACGCCGGTGAAGGTATGGCTAAGCAAGTGTTGCAGTACTTACGTGAAGCTTGCAATATTGATTTTTCGAAATGCAGAGGTCAGTCCTACGACAACGCAGCTAATATGTCTGGGTGCTACAAGGGCATGCAGAAAAAAAGTCTAGAAGAAAATGAGTTTGCTATATACATACCCTGTACTCCCCATTCACTAAATCTGGTAGGCAGAAGTGCCGTTGACTCTTGTTTAGAGGCAGTAAACTTCTTCCATACAGTGCAACTGATCTATACTTTTTTCTCAGCTTTAACCAAAAGATGGAAGATTCTGATAGGATGCCTTGTGAATGAAAAGCTCGTAAAGTCCCTTTCCGATACTAGATGGGAAGCACATGATGTTGCAACTGAAGCCATTCTAATGTCTCATCCTCAGATTATAGAAGCGTTAGTATGTTTACAAGAAGACCAGTCACAGAAGGGGGACACCAGAAGAGAAGCAGAAAACATTGCAAAGAAGATGCAAGAATTAGAATTTGCTTTCATGCTTGTCGTTTGGGAAGAAGTGTTACAACATTTTCATAGGGTCAGTCAAGCTCTACAGAATGAGCACGTGAACTTGAAAACGTGTGCTGATTTGTATTCTTCACTAGCAGATCACTTGCATGAATCTAGGAATGAATTTGAAAGATTTGAAAAAGCTGCAAAAGAAATAACACCAGGTGTGGATTATGAGTCAACTTTGACCCGTAATCGTAAAGGAAAGACAGTGGTCATTGATGGTGATGCCCCTGAGGTATCTCAGAATGCCAGAGACAAATTTCGTATATCTGCTTTCTACACCATTGTTGACAAACTTGAGACAGAGATGAGTAGACGAGGACAGGTATATAATGATCTAGCAGTTCGATTTTCTTGTTTGGTCGATGTACCACAAACATCTCAGTGTTGTGAAGGACTAATAAATGCTTATTCTGAAGATCTGAACAATAATTTATATACTGAACTACAACAGTTCCACTCATATATTCGCCACAAGTTTCGTGCATCAAAATCTGACAACAACACGTTCAGTCATGCAGAACTCTACAAAGTAATAGTTAGAGACAACATCGAGTGTGCTTTTCCAAATGTAGAAATCGCCTTGCGCATATTTTTAACATTAATGGTTACGAACTGTTCAACTAAGCGCTCTTTTTCTCAGTTGAAACGTACAAAAAATCCAAGTAGATCGACAATGAAACAAGAAAGGTTTGATTCCTTATCTTTGCTGATGATTGAGGCAGTATTTTTGTCTACTATTATTACAAAATTAATTAACTATTAATTTTAATACAGAAATACCTTATTGTAGGTTTTATATGAGTGATAGTAGTACATAAATATGTGTTTACATTTCACAACTGTTTTTCTTTGTTAGTTTTTTGCATAATATTGAAATACCAGCAGTCAGTGGAGGATTGGGGGCCCGGGGCAGTAGGGGGCACCCATGTGGATTTGTGCCTAGGGCACCAAGATGGCTTGATCCGGTCCTGGTTACGCACCTCAAAGCTTAGGGTGTCCGCCTCCGGCATGCATTTGTGTAAGGCTTACATCGTCTAGAGACTCCATCTAAGTTAACCGGCCATATCTACCCATCTGTAGGTTTTACTATTCATAATAATATTGGTCTTATGACTGAGCTACCGTATGACAGTAGACGGTACTACCTGTTTTCTGTCACCGCCGAATGTTGGGCGGCGCTTAACAAACCCGACACCCCACATTGTGCCAACGGCTTCGGGAGGAAGAGCGCAATTGGGAGGGTACAAGCCTTATCCTGGTGCGAGGAAATGCAACCCAAAGACAAAATAAGTCATGGCAGGGCAGACCAGGCCCTAAGCCTTGGTTGGCAGCTGGTCTAGGATCGAAGCTCCGACAGGTGGACAGTTAGAGCATTGCTTTGCTGATCCGGCAGCTTCTGCAGCTTGTCTTGTTCCAGATTATAGGTGTTAACTTTCCTCTGGAGTGAACTAGGCAGGCCGAGAGAGGGATCATGCTGCATGGGCAATACATGGTTTCTTTATTTTAGCCCAGGCTTTGTGCTATGAAGAGGCAATTTGCCTTCATCGACCTCACAAAGACATTCGATTTGGTCAGTCGTGAGGGTCTGTTCAAAGCACTAAAGAAGATTGGCTGCCCACCAACTCTTCTGTCCATTGTGGAATCGTTCCACACAGGCATGAAGGGTATAATCAAGTTTGATGGCTCAACTTCAGAAGAGCTTGAAATCAAGAATGGAGTTAAGCAAGGTTGTGTACTATCCCCCACGCTCTTTGGGATATACTTTTCACTTCTACTGAAATATGCCTTTCGTGATAAGGATATACATTTACTCACGCTCAGATGGTGGCCTTTATAATGCTCAGAGATTGAAGGCCAAGACCAAAATTAGGAGAGTATTAATCAGAGAGTTGCTTTTTGCGGATGATGCTGCGATTACGACTCACTCTGAGGAAGAATTACAGCAGCTACTATCTGCATTCTCCAATGCTTGTTCTGAATTTGGTTTAACAATTAACAAAAAGAAGACACAGATTATGTCACAAGCTGCAGATGGTTTACCATCAATCTTTATTGACGACGCTGAACTGGAGATAGTAGACCATTTTACATATCTAGGATCAGATATAAATAGCAAATTATCCCTCGATCAGGAATTCAACATCAGGATTGGCAAGGCAGCAACAACAATGAACATGTTAGCAAAAAGAGTCTGGGAGAACAGGAAGCTTACTGCCAAAACAAAATCCTCGTCTACCAAGCCTGTGTCCTTAGTACTCTTCTTATATGGCAGTGAAACCTGGACAACTTACTCACGCCAAGAGAAACATTTAAACAGCATTCATATGCGGTGTCTGCGAAGAATACTTGGTATTAAGTGGCAAGACAAAATCACAAATACTGAAGTATTGGAAAGATCAGGTTGTGTGACGGTGTATTCCATGCTCAGTCTTCGTAGACTTAGATGGATAAGACATGTTAGGAGGATGGATGATGGTAGAATACCAAAGGACATCTTTTTTTGGTGAATTACAGACGGGTAAGAGATCTCAGGGTCGGCCGCTACTACGATACAAATATGTGTGTAAGCGGGACATGACTGATACAGGCATAGATAATGCACATTGGGAGCAAGTCGCCGCTGAACGTGTTGCATGGAGGGCAAACATCAGAAATGGAATAAAGACAAAAAAGAAAATGATTGCAGATAAGGCACACACAGAACGTGAGAGACGTAAGATGGGGCACAATGGTGGAAATGACCATGTTTTCACATGCATCTACTGTGCTGTGGGCAAACATTTGCAGCAAGAATTGGCCTTACCAGCAACACTCGCCACCGCCATGGGTCGTAGTTATTAAGCCTATTTGAAGCACAATGTACCAAACTATCGTCTGTCAAGACGGAAAGGTGCCAATGGAATAATATTGACACGGCAGCGGCATTAAGGCCTACTCTTTGTCATTTCCAACTGCCACGGATTATTTTACGTGCATATTTTTACACAGGACCTCTTGGTTTTCGTCTCTTTCCGAGGCTAGGTATCCGATCTCACTACTCACGAGCTAAGGAGGACGTGTGATATCATTAGGAGTAAGGTGTTTTGGATAAATTCCAATCCCCATGCAAGAATCGAACTCGGTACATTCTGAGCCCAAGCCGGACGTCGTATTGCCTATATCATATCATCATCATCATGTGCATGCCGGTGAGCGTAGGCGGTCATGTTTTGCCATCTCACTCAATCACCAGAGTCGTTGATCAGCTCAGTGTTCTTTTCTCGACCATACAACGTGGCCAAGCCATCCAGGTATTTACTTCTCTGCCTCTCCCCCCCCCCCCCCCCCCCTCAACCTTGTTCTCTTCCCTACGATCTTGGCAGTTGTCACCACGTTCTCCAGTTTATTTCTTTTCATAACGTGACCAAAACATTGTGACTGTCTACGTCTAATAGATCTAATCAGTGTATGGTTTTCATTTTTTTTTCTTGTAGGACTTGGTCATAGATGTTTCTGTCTACAGAGACCCACGAACATTGTTTGATTTGTCATCATAAAGTAGATGAGGGATATTTCTTAATAAATTTAATATTATTATATTAAAACATTGTTGTCATGAACACAGTTTGCTGGCTAATTATTTCTAGGTCTGGATTGTATATAGTGCTTCAAGTATACTTAAATTATAAATATAATATGGCTGTGTATAGTTCACATGTCACATTGCACGGTAATATATTGTGTAAATATATCTATCATATATGTATTAATACTGTACCTTCTCTGTTGTATTGCCTGAAGCCGAATTTGTCTTGGCCAAGATGTACAATATGATGTTGCTTCCCGTTATCTCTGCTTAATTAGTTCATTGTTTTAATTCATTGTCCAGACGTCTCTGCTTTCATAATGTCTGCCTGTGTCATTTGTGTTATTTACATTACAGCTATGTTTAATTGTATTCAGTTGTTCCTGAGGCAGACTGTTATCGTTTGTTTTTCAGATGTTAAGAGACCTAGTTCTTTACAGCATTTTCATGGTGTCAGTGCTTATAGTCGCCTTCGGACATATGGATGTCCGGAGCCAGTTTCTACAAACTCAGTATTTTAAACACAAATTTCTGAAGACACCAATTTTTCCAGAAGAAGATGGAGAGGTAGGAGCAGAATATATTTGCAACATGTCTTCTGTTTCCTAACATGTTCTGCATTTAAATTTGTATAACTATATGCAGTTTTACTTTATCGGAAATGTTTTATGTGTGCGGTGAAAATTGTTAATTTGAAAATATATATGTGATCAGTTTTTTTAATATGTATCTAACTTATTTCTATAATCACTGTGATGACTAACTAATGTTGTTTTTAATGTTGTGGATAATTTTGTCTCCGTTGTTTCCATGAATCATATTCTGAAAGTGCATGCACTGTGGTATTTCTCTGTTCTGTACGTGCATGCACTGTGGAGCTTCTCTGTTTTGTATGAGCATGTACTTTGGTGCTTCTCTGTTCTGTACTCCCATGTACTGTAGTGCTTCTCTGTTCTGTACGTGCATGTACTGTGGTGCTTCTCTGTTTTGCATGAGCATGTACTGTGGTGCTTCTCTGTTCTGTACGCCCATGTACTGTGGTGCTTCTCTGTTCTGTACGTGCATATACTGTAGTGCTTCTCTGTTCTGTATGAGCATGTACTTTGGTGCTTCTCTATTCTGTATGAGCATGCACTTTGGTGCTTCTCTGTTCTGTACGTGCATGTACTTTGGTGCTTCTCTGTTCTGTACGTACATGTACTGTAGTGCTTCTCTATTCTGTATGAGCATGCACTGTAGTGCTTCTCTGTTATGTACGTGCATGTACTGTGGTGCTTCTCTGTTCTGTACTCCCATGTACTGTAGTGCTTCTCTGTTCTGTACGTGCATGTACTGTGGTGCTTCTCTGTTTTGCAATAAAGGCTGTCACCATCATGTTAGAAGAAAGGTGTGACAAGGATAGGATACTGACCTGATGATTCATCAATCTTTGCTACTCTGTAGATATGTATTGTTGTAGAGGCTACTTTAAGTTAATTACTTGCCTTCTATTTCGTTTTGTATCATTATGTTGTTGTACATGCAATACATCTTTTTGTATTAGTAGTTCTTAACAGTAAATGTGCAATCTAGCTTCTGTATTCTATCACTATCTTAATACAGAATACCTTCCCCTTTATGCCATGACCCAATGTACCAGTGTCATAGGTCATGGCAGTGTTCAGAATGAAAGTCTGTAGACTAGGCCGGTGAAAAGTGACTCGCTTGTGAGCACTTTTCACATGGCTTCAAAAGCCCCGGGATTCGATCTTCAGGAAGCAAACCGTCTCCTGGAACGACATTCTGCGTTGTACCGTGGTCGAGTATGGACCGGGTCACATTGTGAAGTTGGTAATGGCCAGTGATTGTGCCATTATAATAATGATAGAATAGTTATGTCGAGCTTTTATGTATTGTATGATATTGTTGGACTACTGCGTTTGTGTAGGATGAACTGTAGTGTATTTCTCCAGAACATTAGAAAGTATAAAGCAGCGCCTGTGGTGTGTCATCAAATAAGTGTCGAGTTGTGTTCTAGCATCAGTAGTAAGAGATGGTGCAGAATGAAAGAGCAACATTTAATAGCCATAACAGTGATGTGTTGACAGCTGTAAGTCACGTCACTCAATGACATGAACTTGTCAAGATGAACATAACGAGTCAGAGAAGATGAAAAGAAGAATCCCAAAGATAAAAGCCATGGTGTCGAAAGGATAAAGCTCATGTAAAAATAAATAGCCCTTTTGTATCGACCCATGGCAATGTGGGAGGCTCCCTTTATTTGAGTCGGAAACCCTAGACCAAAATTTATCAAGAAAAACAGAAGCAAATCAAATTCTTAATAATGTGACGGCGGTTAACATCATCTAAGTTAAAATATCTATCATCGTTTAATATTACGACTATTTTCAAAGAACTAGAACAGTATAATGTGTAATTATTCGAGTAAAACAGTGAAATGTGCACTTCTTTATTAAAGAGACATAAACTTGGCAATAATTAACAACAAATTCGACGAAAGCCCGTGATTGAACAGCACACAGATGAGATTCTATGCTACGCCATGTGGGGATGCCCTAACCTTAAAACAACAGCGTCAATGGTTCGTTCAGTTCGTAATGTCAGCATAGGAATAGTTCAAAGAAAATATGTGTCGAGATTTTTATATAAACATTTTAGAACGGTGTTAATAAACTTATTAAAGTAGAGACACAATTAAGGAGTTTATTTAATGGAAAGTAGTATAAAGAAAATATTAGTATTTCGATTTACAAAACACCTGCGCTGAGAGCAATTGTTTTAGACAGTTTTGACAGTACTTTGCAGAAGTGTGTAGCTACTTGCCATAGGTTGAATTGCACCTCATAGCATAGTGACGAAAAGTCATCCGGAAGGACGTGACGATCTTTGATCTTGCCCTACGTGGCGAGCGAGATTGTCACCGGAGCGAACACACGTGATTGCGAAGGTGACAAGGGCATTCAGATTCAGGGGATTCGAGCTCGAGAGTGTTGTGATCGGACGCACCTCGTTAGAGAGGGTGGCAACGGCCACACATTGTGCCGTCACATTAGTAATTGTATAGAAATGTATGTGTAGATTTGTGATAATATGTTGTATAATTGTGTGCGCAATTGTGAGTAATTATTGTAAAGTATTTTCACGTAATAGATTGTCAAATAACACACACTAGATTTGAGTTGTTGTAGTGGGCTTGATTCAGTTTAGTTGACGTTAAAGTTGAAGTTAACAACCATTGAAGTGAGACCGCATAGTTAAATACATAGTGTGAGATGCGGCAGAAAGCAGAGACCGAAACTAACCTCGGGGACGATATGATGATCATGAATGAATGAGTTTGTTTGTGGTGGTATGGGTGAGGATATGTGTGTGGGTGGGGGTTCATGTATGGTGTGGGGGATGTGAGTGATGGGTGCGGGGAATGTGTGTATGGGTGGGGGATATGTGTGGGTGAGTAGGGGATGTGTGGTGGTTGGGAGAAATATGTGTGGGTGGTAGGGGTGGGTGGGGAGATGTGTGCGTGGATGGGGAATGTGTGGTTGGGGGTGTGTAATGTATAGGAGGGTGAGGGATGTGTATGTGTCGGGGTGGGATGCGTGGGTGGGTGGAGGATGTGTGTGGGTAGTCGTATTGTGATCGAGAGATGTTTGGTTGGGGGTGGGTAGGTGGGGGTGTGTGGGTCCGTAGTGGAGGATGTTTGCGTGAGTGAGTGTGTGTTGGTGGATGGGTGGGGAATGCATGTGTAGGTGGGGAGAGGTGTGTGGTGTGTTGGTTGGGGATATTGTGTGGGTAGGGTATGTGTGTGTGGGTGGGGTATGTGTGGTGGATGGGTAAGGGTATCTGTGTGGGTGTGGGTGGGAATATTGTGTGGTATGTGGGTGGGGGATATGTGTGTGGTGTGTAGGTGGGGATGCATGGTGGTATGTGGATGTGGGATGTGTTGTGAGGGATATGTGTGCGGTGTGTGGGTTGGGAATATTGCGTGGTAGAGGATTTATGTGATGTGCGGGTGGGTCGTGTGTGGTGGGGGACTGGGTTAGGGCATGGATGGTGGGTGGAAGATGTATGTGTGGGTGGTGGGGTGTGTGTGAGTGGATTGGGGATGTATAGGTGGTTAGGGAGATGTGTGTGTGTGTGTCGGGGTAGGGAGATGTCAGTTGGTGGGGATGTGTGTGTATGGTTTGGGGATGTGTGAGTGGATGTGCGATGTGTGGGTTGGTGGGGTATGTGTGTGCGTGCGTGGGGAATATATGGTCGATGGAGATGTGGCTGGGGGATGAGTGGTTGGAGGTGTGGGTAGGGAGAAGATGTGTGGGTTAGGATGTGTATGTGGGTGGGCGTGAGATGTGTGGGTTGGTGGGGGGGGGGTGTTGTTTGTGGGTGGCGAGTGTGTTTTGGTTGGGGAAACAGCTGAGGGCAGTGTGTGTGGGTGGGGAATGTGCGGGAGGGGGATGGGTGGTGGGCTATGTATATGTCCCTGGGTGTGTGGGCAAGTGGGGTTGTGTGTGTGGGTAGATGGGGTTGTGTGTGTGGGTGGGGTGATGTATGGGTAGGTGGGAGATGGGCCTCAAAACATGGTAATTTGTCTTGATTATGTTTACGAACATTCATTTCTTAATGTTTATCTTTCTCACTATGTAAATTTATAATGCTCTTGATGAACGAAGACGAGTGATTGGAAGGGCCGAATGTAAGACGGGCCTGCGTGCCCAATTTGTGATCCTTTTAAAATAAAATTGATTTGATTTGATTTGATTTGTCTTGCCCATGCCATGTGGCCAAGCCATCCAGGTACTTTTCTCTCTGTCTTCCTCTTGGTCTGTTCCCTTCGATCTTGCCAGTTGTCACTAAGTTCTCCAATCCATTTCGTTTCATAACATGTCCAAAAAATTTTGACTGTCTACGTCTAATTGATGTAATCAGTTTACGATTTTCATTTGTCTCCTGTAGTACTTGGTCATTGGTTTTTCTGTCTGTCCATGGTATTCTTTGCATTTTCCTCATAAACCACATTTTTGCAGCCATCAGATGTTTTTCAGCTTGACTGCACATTGTCCAAGTTTCACATCCATACAAAAGAACAGGCTCAATGTATCCTCTCACCTCTCTTTTTCTCGTTTAAATTGACATCTTTTTATTGGTCAGAATGTTATTCATCTTGCTAAAGGCTACTTTCGCCATGGCGATTCTTGTTCTAATCTCTTCAAGGCATCTCCCATCAGATGTTATGACTGTTCCGAGATAATTGTACTGATGCACTTGTTGAAGAATATTCCCTTTTACTTGTATATTACATTGTGGTACTTCGTTCTTCCTAGCGAAGACCATAACCTTACAATTTAATTCCAACCCCAAGCTGCTCACTATGTACAACAACCGAGTCTACTAATTGTTGTAGATATTGTGCATTGTCTGCAATCAATACTGTATCATCTTCATATCTAATGTTATTGATGTTTTGTCCTCCAACGATGATTCCATGTATATCTTCTACATTTCTGAAAATATTTTCACTGTATAGGGAAAAAAAGATCTGGAGACATTACACATCCCTGCCTAACACCTCTCTTAATAGGTTTATATTGTTCCACTTCATTATCAATCCTTATGGCAGCTTGTTGTTTCTAATATATGTTTTTTATAAGTCTAATGTCTTTCCCATCAATTTGTAGATTTGCAAGCATATCTACCATGTTGATATGTCTAACTCTATAAAAATCCTTGTGAAGTCAATAAAGCAAAGGTGTATATCCTTTCTTACTTCTATTGCACGTTCAATAACTGTTCGCAGCATATACATAGCATTTACTGTACCCTTTCCTTTTATAAACCCACTTTTTTCTTCCCCTATTTCAGGTTATATTTTCTTCCTCACTCTTTGCATGATAATTCTTAGCAAAATCTTTATAATGTGACTCATTATACTAATTGTTCTATGTTGATCACATTAAGGTTCCTGATTTCTTTAGATTGCAATAAATACAGAGTTACATACTCAGAAGGTATATCTCCAGTATCATATAATGTCAGTGATTCCACATCGCTGTCCAGGATGAAAGACCTGGGAGTAAGAAACGGCACAGCCAGACGCGAGAGGTACATCGGGAAAACAAAGTGCCTCGTCAACCAACGCAGAACTGGCACTATTAGCCACCGGACGCTGATGCATATGCTGGGGGGAGGATCTGAGCACCTATGGACATGTCCGGAGTGCAACGAAGATACCCCAACTGATAACTGAACTGATAACTGATCATATAATGTGTTCAGCAGTCTGGTGACTCGATCTATTCCAAATTCTTCTAAAGCTTTAATCATTTCGGTTGTGATGTTATCTGCACCGGGGGCCTTGCCAGCTTTCATATGCTTAAGAACATTTTGAACCTCCATCTTCAAAATTGGCGGTCCTTCATTATTAAATCTAATATCATACTGTTCCTCTCTGTTATCATTATAAAGGGTTTTCACATAATCTGTCCATACATGTAGAATCTGATCTTTTTTCTATTATGATTTTGCCATCTTTAGTTTTTAGACAGCCTGTTGATATACTTATTCTTTTATTAGTAAGTTCCTGAATTCCTTTGTGCACTAATTTGGTATTTTGACTGTTGTGTTGTTTTTCACTGTCTAAGCACTTTTCCTCAAGCCATGCTTCTTTTGCCTCCTTACATAATATTCTGACTTGTCTGTGAATTTCTTCATATTTGGCAGAATTATTTTTGTTGAGTCTTCTTGTTTCCATTAGGTGTAAAATTGCTTCGATCATCCATTTCTTACGACCCACCTTCTTTAATTTGGAATAGTTGTTTCTGCAGCCAAATTGATTGAATTCTTCAACATTTCCCATTGATCATCCACATCCTGGAATAATATCTCTAGATCAGACAATATATCAAATCTGTTCTGTACTTCTATGTTGAATTTGTTTTGTATTTTCTTGTCATTACTCAATGTACACACATCATATTTAGTGTTTCCTTTTATATACATGACTTTCTTCAACTTTATCCTCAGTGTTCCTGTAAGTAGTCTGTGGTCACTATAACAATCAGCACTGGGAACTGTTTTCGGTATTGTTAGTGCGTTTTTAAATCTTCTGCTAATCAGAATGTAGCTAGTCTGGTTTCTGATCTTGCTATCAGGACTCCTCCATGTCCATAATAAACCTAGGTTTTTCCTACAATAATTTCCTGTTCTTTTGCCCACCCTACGAGTCTGTATCCCCTTTCATTACTCTCTTCTAAACCATAGTTTCCTACTGTGTATCTATCACCTTGATTTCCTACTTTTGCATTGAAGTCCCCTATTATGATGTTTATTTCTGAATTTTTACATTTCTTTAAGGCAGACTCTATGTCATTATAAAATTCCTCTACACTATCTTCACTGGATTCTCCTGTTGGGGAATATACTTGAATAACATTTATGCTAAAAGGTCTGCCACTCAATTTAACTAGTAGAACTCTGTACGACACGGCCCAATATAAAGTAAAAGTAAATAAGAAGTATTATACACGATTGTTAGGATTATATGCATGTATGTGATATTTGAAACAAGATATTTACAGATTCTTGTCTTTTAAGATTTTCAAGTGATAGTGAAAGTTATAGTGCCAGATAACAGAAAGTCAATATTAATTAGATATTAGAATCTTTATTGATGGTTATACAGATCTGAATAAATTTGAATTAGTTATGTTATAATAACCGAATTCCATATATGGGTCCAACTGAGAAACAATTGGTACCCATTATTTTTCGCTGTCTCGCTGGTATCTATCATGACCCGATTTAACAGTGTCTTAGGTGATGGCGGTGTTCAGAATGAAAGTCTCGTTTGTACACTGGACCGTGCAAAGTGGCTTGCTTCTATTCGTGAAAAGCGCCAGGATTCGTTCTGTACGAAGCAAACCATCTCCTTGAACGACATTCTGCGTTGGATCTTGGTATGTGCCAGAATACTGTTTCCCTTTTTTCCCAGCTCGCTGTCCACCAAACAGTTCGGCAGTGTAAGAGGAGCAAATTCAATGAGCATTAAATGTCTTGAGGAAGGCTGACATTTCTTTTCATTTGACTTTTAATTGTGTAGATTTGTCACGTCATAGAAAAAGGTCACCGTTCCCATGTTGATGGGAGGGCCGGTGCCATGTTAATAAGCATACGTATAGTATGTTTATATACGTATGTGTAATATTAATCTTTATTTGCGTGTCCAAATATATACACATTTAATTATCAGAATGTCAAGATAATTCGCCAAGCGTGTATTGTTATCTAATTTGCATCCTTGCCGATATTCGTAACAATAACTACTTACGAGAAACCATGTCTGTTGACTACTTGCTAGCACTGAGCCATTCTCTCGAATTTTGGTCTAACTATCTTACACAACTTGTTGTTTACTTCTTCCATTTACCTCTTCTGAAAGAATTTACGATAATAATTCATCACAGTCAGTTTTATACCGCCATTGTTTCTATCAACCCCAGACCTAACTATCGGTTCATGACGTATTACACAGTGACGTTTTTCACATAGTGACGTCACTTAGCAACCCTTGCCGTCTGCTGCTTCGAGATTAACCCTTCGGGTTCTTTTCACTTTAAATTCTGTGTCTCATTCTGAAGTGCTACATGGCAGTATGTCGACAGCTATAAGTCACATCACTCAAAGACATGAACTTGTCAAGATGAAGATAACGAGCCAGAAGAAGGTAGCGAGTCTGAGAAGATGAAAAGAAGAATTCATAAAACTCATGTAAAAATAAATAGCGCTTTTGTTTCGATCCGTGGCACTTAATAATAATAATAATTTTAATAATAATAATAATAATAATGAAATCCCAGGATAACAGCCTGTTGGTAGAATACTATGCTCCCCTTAACTAATAACAAATGCCACATCAATAATCAATATTAGTGAATCATGCAGATTTGTGCATGTTTTCCATGCCGTTATAAAGTATATTATTATATTGTTGTTGTTGTTTTCAGCCTCATTAGTTATGTATGGGTGAAATAATGTATAAAATAGATTTGTAGAAGGGCATACAAGTGGGAAGATACGAACGAACATCAGCCTGTCAGATTGATTGATTGATTGATTGATTGATTGATTGATCTAGGAACCGACATCACAGCCTGTCAGAATGTACAGTCAAGGCGAGAGACAGACATTGCTGGAGATCCATTGCAGTCAACCTTCATTGTGGAGACGGCACCTGATTGATAGAGAAGGGCAGACTGTTAGACGGGCTAGCGTGCTCAATTTTTAACCCTTTGATAATAAAATCTGTTTGTTCCTTCCATAAGAACTGTTTTCAGTCTGTTCATAGTTATTTATGACTCTAATTTCCGCATGTCCTGTGATTTCTACGTGCACTGTTTATTAGCGCACATGAATTGTCTAATATGTGTTTAGGAAGCAGCGAGTGATACAATAAATGGTTTTGATGTTATTTTACAGGGCTATGAATCTCAAGGCGAACTGGACAAGGTAGGAAAGAGACAGAAACATTAATTTATTCATCGCTAAATTAAAGACCACAGTTAACCATATGGTAATCTACAAATCTTTGATTTGTACATATACTGGACACAACAAGATGTTATTAAAATGGATAATGAATTAGGCCCGAATGGCCTTTATCACACCATCAAGTACTTTTAGAGTTCAAGTAACTGACATAAATCCAAGCCCCGAGAGAGGATTCAAACATATGACTTGTAGGCCGGCAGGTAAGCGTGCTAGCCACAGCCCTGTTGCGGTTGGCATAACCCTATTTTTTTTTTTTGCATATCCTTTACAGGACATGGCTGTCAACATCATCATCTTTCAGCTGACTGTTGATTTCTTGGCAAGATTACGCTCAGTAGTTTGCCATTGCTTTCTGAGCGACCGGCTCACATACCCCGTAAGTTACCAACGCGGCGAGAACCGCTACCGATTCTCGCACATGTTACATTCCTCACATGGATATATGGTTTACGGAGAAAGACGTTAACTCTTAGTCCAGGGAGACAGGCTGTCTTAACACTAGTTTAGAAAAATTAATAAAACAATCATGTTATGATGAGTTATCTCATAGTCTCATCTTTGATCCTGGCTGTACAGATACGGTCCTCTTGGATGTTTTTATTGTCTTTCACTCCACCACATTCAAATATCAGAGGTCACGCTCGTTGTATAGGCACTTTAAGTGGAATTTATATTAAAACATCTACATATGTAATGCCTTGAGGTAATATGTGCTCTCAGTTTAGGAGCGGCTGGCCGAGTGGCTAGAACGCCGGACTCTCCTTCGGGAGACCCGGGTTTGATCCCTCGGTAAGGTGTGGGATTTTTTTCTGTCGGGGGCAAAAAGAAAATCCTAACCTGCACAGTTCGCGGCGACTGCACTAGCCAGGCGGCCATTATTCCTCAGGCTCAAAGACCCCTCTGCCATACACCGCAAGGTACTATATTGGCAGTAAATGACAGTTTAATGACAGTTTAATTTGTTCCTCCTAATTTTAACTAACCTGCGGTCCCTTGGAATATATACATGGTTTATGGACACTAATGTATGCGGTAGCAATATTCGTAGTATAGGCATTTACATACACCTTAAGTGGAATTTATATTAAAACATCAACATATGTAATATACTGAGGTAATAAGAATACGTATGCATAGTTGTATTTATAATTGCAGGTTAAAGGTGTAGAAGACATGTGGAAATACATCAAAAGTATAGTTGCCCCTCAGATGTTGAAAGATAAAGCCTCCATCTCTATTGACCACGATATTTATCTTATGGGCACTGCTCGTCTAAGGCAGGTTAGGTCAACGGGTGACGCAGGTAGTAAATGTATGGTCATTCTTTCTGCAGCGTGTGACGTTATTAAAGCATATATATATATATATATATATATATATATATATATATATATATATATATATATATATATATATATAAGGAGCACTTTTGTATGGATGTTGAGTGTGGAAAATGAGCAGTCAAGCTGAAAAACATATGATGGCTGAGGAAATGTGGTTTCTGAAGAAAATGCAAAGAATACCATGAACAGTCACAAAACGAATGAACAAGTCCTTCAAGAAATAAATGAAGATCGTAAACTTATTAGAGTCATTAGACGTAGACAGTCAAAATTATTTGGGCATGTTATGAGAAGAAATGACTTGGAGAACTTGGTGACAACTGGATCAAAGGGAAGAGACCAAGGAAAAGACCGAGAAGTAAATACCTGGATGGCTTGACCACGTGGCCTGGTCGGAAACAAGAACACCGAGCTTATAAATCACTCTGGTGATCGAGTGAGATGGCAAAATATGACCGCCCACGCTTATCGGCATGGCACATGATGGATGGATATATATAACTATATATATAGGCAACAATAAAAAAGAGGCAAACAGCTTTCTTTGGTCATGTGATGAGAAGAGAAGCATTGAAGAAAATCGTGACAACTGGAAAGATCGAGGGGAAGAGAAGGAGGGGTAGAACACGAGAAATGATGCTGGATGGATTGAGACAGTGGCATGGAGAAATATCATCAGAGAAGTTGATCCACAAAACCAACGACCGAGATCTGTGGAAAGTCATGAACGGCCACTCCAATGTCTCTTTCTTATTGTTGCATATAATGTTCTAGTTTCAGTAGCCTCTTTCATGGTTGTTGTTAGTTACTTTGGCAGTCCAAGGAATTCGCAAGATTCGTCTTAGGAACCACATCTCTGTTGCTTCCAAGTTCTTCCTAATTTGTTCGTATACATTCATAGATTCTACACAGCATTTTAGCACTCTATTTCTTACATTCAATGATAGTGACTTATTGCATAGAATAATCTTCATTTTCCAAAATGCAGACTTGGCTTACCATATTCTGCTCTTAATCTCTGTTGTGCATCTTCCATCTGATGTTATCGATGCCCCTGGGTATTTAAAACTATCCACCTGGTTCAGAATTTTCCCTTCTATATATATTTCACAGTTTGGTGTCACCGTTTTCTTTGATATCACCATTGCTTAAATAATAAAGCCACAAAGAATATGTGTGAAGGACATTCAGAAAGAAATGGCAAACTACTGAAGGTAAAAACTTGCCAAGTACATCAACAGCAGCTGAAAATATCTGGTGTTGACTGCAACGTCCTGTAAGTGATATGCAACATTGTGTTTGCACAAAACTGGCTTATGTAGGTTAATCATTATGGCTTCTGCAAACTTTAACAATCGACTATTTTGCGTGTGAAACATCACACGGAAGGCACTGTCTTTCTCAATCACATGGCCGCTTTCCAACATGTGCCTCGCGATCGATGAAGCGGGAATTTTCAGGTGTGTCGGCCTCCCAAGGCTACCATCGCCTGTGTGTAGTATCTTGTCAATCCAGTTAGGAATGTGTCCAACAACCCTGTTGTTCAACTGCCGTTCTCTTCTGCCGATATAGGTAGACTGGCACCTGCATATGAATTGGTAAATGCAATTGGATTTGGCGCACAAGGCGACATGTTCTTTTACCGATGGGGTGGGAATAGGCAGGCTTGGCCATGGAAATTCCATGAGAAAGGTCCCATGGGATGGGATGGGACATGCATAAATTACCATTGGATGGGACAGAAAAAAAAACATGTCCCATGGACAAGCCTGCAAGGCTTGGTCATGGGAATGTTATTCCCATGGGAATCCCATGGGAAAACTCCCATGGGATGTGATGGGAAGGAACATGCATAAATTACCATGGGATGTAAATTATGTCCCATGGGCAAGCCTGGGAATAGGTGTGGTTCTGTACCTAATGACTGGAGTTGCAGCACAGAATGTTCGACCGACTGCTGTAATGAGCCGGTCCTGTAGACGGTGCATTACGTCATCCCTTGGAAAAGGTTAACTGGAATAATACCTTGAGTTTAGGGACTGGTTTCGTGATTTACCGTGGTAGACAATTGACATTACTGTGCGAACATGAAGGATTTATCTAGTTATTTTATCTTATTCTGTGTGAATTCTGCAGTATGTACCTGACGAGATGCAGCCAAATATACCAGGAAATAAATCGTGCAATATATTGTGCTTGTCTTCGTTATTCAAATTCACTACGACTATGGGAAAATATTGTTTTGATCATCATTGTTATATATATATATATATATATATATATATATATATATATATATATATATATATAGGTGTTTGTGTGTGTGTGTGTGTGTGTGTGTGTCGCCTGTCTCCCAGGCCTAGGGGATAGCGTCTTTAGATCTCCTCCTGCCTCTTCTACCAGTGATCTTTCCAGTTGCAATTAATGTTATCTATTGACATGACCAAAGAGCACTGTTTGTCTCTTTCCTATATCAGGGCTTTACTGTATTAGCCTGTTCCATGCACTTCTTGTTACTTATTGCGATTGATTATCGTAGGTGTTCATATCACATGCCACAGAAACACATTCCGTTTCGTCCAAGCACGTCCTAATCTGTTCGTTCATGCCCATTTATTTTACCCCCATGCAACAAAATAGGTGTTACAAAACATGTTTTGCATGTTTTAGAATAGGTGATATTTGATAGCTGATGTGTTTTTCCGACATGTGCACAGCCTCGTAATATGGATTCCATACACATTTCGGAATATTCTGGAACGCAAATTCAACGAAAAAGAAAAGTGGCCACTCCATGCCAAATGTCGTGGCGTACAATATGTGGAAATATAACACTTCCCAATCCAACGGCGGTATCTGCTATGGGACTGCTGTTATAATTAATGTCACTGTTGTTGCTGATAGAAAGTTTAAGTCTAATGTTGAAATAGTATTTATTTGTAAACAGTATGATTTATATCTATGTGCAGATTCATGCACGAATCTACCTGATGTACTGAGGGATTTGTTCATGGAGGAGGCCTGCTCTCACTCCTCATTCTATATATCAGAAGAAACCAATACATACGATAATACATGGAGAGTGGTGTCGAACACTTCCAAAGACATCATTGATGATTCTCCCTATGTTTACAGAACTTCCAAGGAGTTAAATGGTGCTATTATAATAGGTATGTTGTAATTTCACAAACTGGTTTTCTGTGTAGTAGATTTCACATAGGTACACTTGTTGTAAAGTGTGTTTAGTTAGCCTAGTTTCTTATATCACACAAAAAAGAGCTGTCCTGGTGACGGTAACAAACATGGTGACGTTGTGAACGTTCTCTCTTGGATCGGCTGGAGAGTGCAATTCAACGAACGGAGCATCCATATCTGGAAAGACTGTCTCTGATGGGATTAAGCAGAGAGTCTGAGCGATTCTTAGATACTCACAGCGGTGAGCAAATATCAGGCGGAATCTTAACCAAATGGCTACTTAACTTGTGTAATCAGTACAGGAACCTCTCGGTGGAAGTAAAGCTGAGGGTGGATCATAGGAGCGACTTCCCAGAGTGCAGTGTTGTCGATCTTTAAGTTGTGTATTAATTAGTAAGCATGTGCTACTTATTGTCAGGAACATAAGATCCATTAGCTGTGAGTTGGATAATGAAATAATCCGGGAAACAAGCTGGTTTGTGTATATAAAAAAACAAATAAAATAACTTTTATATACACTGCTCGTAACATTTCATAATTCAGCACATCAATAGATTTAGTACTGCTTTTCTTTTATTATTTTTGTATCTTTCCGTTTCATGCTGTCAAATGTTGTTCATTTTCAATGTTGCTTATACTTTATTATTGTTTATTGAGATGTTGTTTGATAAACTCAGTCACTTTGAAGATATGGTGTCAGTTATTTGAAACATTAATGCATGTATCTACATGTATTACATAGCTTTGTTTGTTATGGGTATACAGCATTACAATAACAGTGACGATTTTTAGATATGGAAACCCAGTAGCCCAGTGGCTAAAAGGTTTACTAGCCCATTAGTTGATTATGAGACTGAATCTACATCGAGTCACAGAGACTTCAGTTCGACCCAGCACAAAATGAGTACCACGTGATGTTCTAGGAAATAATAGTTGTTGGCATGACGTTAACCACATCACACTCCAGTGCCTGTAGGCCTGTACAAATATGAGGCTTGCACCACACACCCAGCAGACCTCAAGGCTTGGAGAGGGGTTCTATACACTGTTTTAGTTTTTTTTTTTTTTAATGTTGCATATCCGTTACAGGACGTTGCAGTCAACACCAGCATTTTGCAGCTGTTGTTGATGTACTAGGCAAGTTGTTTTACGTTCAGTAGTTTGCTATTGCTTTTTGAACGACCGGCTCCCATACCAAACCGTTATAACCCAACGCGACAGTCTGCTGCACAAATTCGAACGCGTTTGGAATACACGTTTCGAACTCCTCGTAATCGGCTCACGAACCGCGTTCGCAAGCCTTTGCCACGGAGAACAGCTTTGTTTAATTAGACATAAATATTAACATCTTACATTAAACAAATGATTGTTTACAGCTCCACTTCAGGATACATACAGGGCCAAATTTTCATCTTACTCTTTTCAAAATGTGGTCAAAAATTATTTGAACTGTTCCTAACCAACCATGAATTCACAGGTTTTTATATCTAAGTAGTGTTATTATGATCTTCTCTTAGATGTAAGACGTTCTAGTGTAGCTAGGAGATTCTGAGTACAAAATGTTTCTGATTGATTGATTGATTGATTGATTTAGGAACCGACATCACAGCATTCGGGACATTCCCATAAGCGCTCCGTCTCCATCCTCAGCAGCCAGCGAAGAGTTCCAACACTAATAGTTCCAGTAGCATGTTTCTATGTAGAGGTAGTCCAGCATCAAATATTGCCAGTGTTGTTTGCAGCGGTTGGCCTTTATATATTTCAGGCCACATCATAACGAGTTATTCGTGAGAGGTGGAGTACCCAACTCCTTCCCCAGCCGATGTTCCTTCTTCTCACACAATTCCCATGACGACCTGAACAAGTGTTTCCAGTGTGTGATGCTTAGCAGTCACACGGTCGTACGAGTGGAAAACATAATTCAGACATGCAATAAATTGCACCCAGACCACTGTCCTCTCAGACATGCTCATAAATCCCCACGTCACCGATAAAAGAGTTAACATAGTAAATCTATGAAAGCGACACCGTTAAAATACCGAATTAGATCGGGTAAATTAGTGCTATCGTTTTTTGAAGCAGAATGTTAAGTGGGTCCCCCATGCAAGCAGCGACCAGTATACGTACCGTGACATGTCTGGTATCTGATGTGTTAATAAACTCCTACTAACAGGTAGGACAATGACAATGATTAGTGTTGCAGCTTTTACATATTCCAGACATGGGTTCTCATTTCTATCATCGTCATCATCATTATCAGCAGCATCATCAACCAATGGCTTGTTCTGTGTAGCAATTTGCTTTTAACGATAAGCAACATTTGACATGTCTCTCTATCATAAGCGTCTATTGGTGATATGTGTACATTATCTATCACGTATTCAATCCTACCTTATGATCTTCGCCTTCTCTTCTTTCGCCAGAACATCTCCTTTCATAATTATCTTTTCCAGACATTCCTGTCGATATACATTCCAAAATATTTCATTTTTGTCAATATTACTTGTTTTAATAATCAATATTCTTCTGAATTTTTTCTTGTTGGATAGATCTGTTTCTGATTAAATTTCGCTCAATGAATTTTCAACAGTCTTCTGTAACATTGCTCAACCGCGATTATGGTTAGGGTGTGGGGTTCAATCAGCCGAGCATCCCGCCCGTATCTTACTGCAGGAAATATCCACCCTCCCAGTACTATGACCTCTGTTACTGTGAGCGTTCCAACCAAAAAAAGGGTTTATTTAATCTTTGCAGAACATTGTTTTTTCTTCTTCTGACAATTTCGTCTAATGGGGATCTCAGCCCCAGCAGCCATGTGTAAGTGCGGTGCGTTGTTTCCATATAAATCGCTTATGCAAAATAAAGCATAAAGATGGCAATGAGAAACACCCCACGTCCTTGTGAACTCAGTGATGCAGTCGGTCGTAATAAGCGTTTAGTGCTTAAAATAATCTGTAAAATATACAGTTCACGAAAACCATAAGATTAGTAACAATTACATCTGCAGTCTTAATGTACTGCTAATGGAGTGGGAGCAATTTGTTGTTAGTTAGTTAGTCGACAGATCATCCTCGTTGCACATCGAACCATTCAGTCCATAAGTGCTCGGATCCCCTCCTCAGCAAATCCCGCAGCGTGTAGCGGCTAACGACGCCAGTTCTGTGTTGGTTTATCAATCTTCTTTGGCTTCCTGCGTAGTGTTCTTGTTTGGCCACCCCTCTTTTAATTTGCTGCTCCCGCAGTCTGGCCATTGTTGTAGATTCCCAGTCATCACTTGGTTCTCGCAAAAGTCTCACTTCTCGTAGAGCATTCAGAATGTCAGCCTGGTCCATGGCGCGTCCGCCCTCCACAGTAGCCTCACCTGCGAGCTTGTCAGCCCGCTCATTTCCTTGTACTCCCGCATGACCTGGCACGAAGATGAAACTAATCTTTGCCAGCCTAGACCGCTTCAGAGGCAGCAACCACTCTCTTCGGATCGACCCCTCCTCTATCCTCTTGATCATGTTCATTGAGTCGCTAAGGAAACAAGCCCTAGTGAATGTCTGTGTCTCGAGCCATGTTATTGCTTTACTTACTGCCATGACTTCCATGGTCAGGCTACTTGTGGTTTCAGTGAAAGCACCAGAGTCCTCCTTCACAATTCTCCCTCCGGCCCGAGCTGTAAAGGCCCATGAGCTTCTCACATGTCGGACGACTGACCCATCTGTGTAGATGACCGCGTCACCGTCTAGCGAATTCTCGAAAATCAACGCTTGTACTTCAGCCTCAACAGCAGCCGGATTTTCTTGTCTGCATTTTCTATCTAGTTGGATGCAAACTGAAAAGGATGTGCAGAAGTCTGTTGGCACTTGCACCCACTCCTCGCCAGGTTCTAAGTCCTCAAGTGAACACACCTGTTGAAGAATGTCTTCGGCTTGACCCATCCACGACCGTCCTCTTTTTAACCTGCTGCCCTTCACCGTCCTAATTTCACTATGCAGTGGATGTTGTGTGTTTGCGTTAATTCTGAGGTAGGCGCGTGCCCTGCAAACTTGTATTCTCTCTTCAATGGTTGGAAAATCAAGAAGGTAGCGCATCGCCCTGCATGCTGTATCTCTTGTACATCCAAGAATAATGCGCATTGCTTCATTCTGTATCCTTTCCATCCTTTCTATCTGCGTATGGCTGAGAGTCAGGATTGCCATTGCATACTCCAAAACAGACATGACCAGCCCCTCGTACAGAAGACATAGATGGCGCTGCTCACAGTTTGCTGCCGCCATCACCCGCATCGCTGCCAAACCCCGCTTGGCCTTTGTTATCACCTGGTCTATGTGCACATTATAAGCAAGGCTTCGATCAAACCGTATTCCCAGGTAATTCATTGCCTGCGTTCTTTCCACCGTCTCTGAACTGTGCTGTTATTTCCTCGAGAGGAGATTGGAATCAACATGCACATCTTTAACCTGATTATCTGTTGGGATTTGTTACTGACTTTTTGTCTACACTCCTCTCTTCTGTCTTATCATCCATATATCCCTTTCTTTCACTCTCTCTCTAGTTTTCCCTCAACACATACTCCGACAACAGTTCTTTTTAACATTAAATAAAAGATTTATTTATAAAACTATGTCTTGTGTATGGATGGGTATTGTCTGTGTAATTGCTAGTGTTCTTCTGGTGTGGCTGCTAGATAAGATGTAGATAGATAGTCTTCGTGTCTTTCTCTCGTCTCTTCTCTCGGCTAAAGTACAGGACGATATATAGACACCACAGAACGATCTCACCCTGACGGCTCCGTCTGCTTGCGTCTGTAGATAAATCCGTTCTTTGTAATGAAAATGTTCACCACAGTATCAATGTACTTAACTCGCTCACTATTTGCTGTCCGCTTAAAAGGAATGTTCGGTGTTTTCGTATAGCGTTCTTTAATCCATTCTGGAACAACACATCGAGATTCTAAAATGTTCTATTAGTGTTCTGTAAAAGTTCTACACTCGATATTTTGTAATTGATATATGCTCTTGGTACGCACTTTGCTACTCTATGAGATTGAGTCATTTGAGCTTTTCCATTAGCTCATCTGATCTTTATTATTCTTTCTCTGTCGTCCTTAATTCTTCCGGTGAGACTTCTATTCTTTCTTTTTTTCCTGCACAAGTGTCGTGCTTTATTACTTCAAAGGGCTTTCTTGTGGGTTATCAACACTGAGTGATCTGGACCACAGCCATCTGTATTCTCTTATTTGATACGTCTCGCACTGGTATGGAAACCTGGTTGAGATACATTTTATTAGTGAGATCTGTGTCTGCTTCCTCTTCTCCTCTATGTGAGTGTCTTTTCCTCCAGCCGAAATGAAAAGGCTTCCGAAAAAACCCACTCTGACATAGGATAGAAGATTCACCCAACATCTATACTATTCCTACTAATAGAAACAATGTTAAATGCACTTCACTAATATCTATTCCTATTCTAAAACTATACTCTAATATACCTTATTTAGGCATCTATGTTCCTTTATAGAATTAATGTAAATCCACGAATCGAAATTTATCCGCATCCAAGCACTTTATCCCATTATAAAGGAGGATATTTCTTTTCATTACAGGACACATAATTCTATCTTTCCGTCCAGTTGGGGAACGCACACTAAACTGACACAAAGAAGTGGCCACTCTCTTTAGATCATCTTTGTCCCATCGTCCTTGACATTGCTGGACAAAGCAAATTCAGACTTCATTATCCCTTGTCAGTGGAAAATTTCTGATCTAGGCTTTTCCGTATATCCCTACCTCCATAACGCAATAGACTGATCCATGATGCTGTCTCTCTTTGTAGCAAACTAATTTTTCCACTATACAGGTCACCTGTGTTGTAGTCGACTCTCCCGCCTTGACCTACATACACATGCGCTGGTCAATCCGTTGTGTTTTATCCTTCTGTTTCATTAACCCTTCTACTCCCTGGGTATTCGCTGCATACAGTCGTCGATCTGGGAATCACTAACATTCAGCATTTCACGACATAGGCCCCCTCTTAAGAGATTAGACCGCGTCGAATCTTTCTCACTGTAGGTTTGATTCCCATGATCCACAATCCTAATCTTCTTCCTCCGGAGCTGGATGTCTGGATAAAAAATCTGCTCCTACATTCTCCTTTCCAAGGATGTATTCCACTGTGAAGTCCAGTTGCAGCAACAACGTCCATCACATCCACCGTGCGTTGAGCTTCTGCGAAGTAGCTATTAACACCACGTGTTGATGATATGATTGGGTCCTCACATGGCTCATCTCATTATCCAGTAGGCGCTCTAATTGACACCCTACTATACTACTAACGACTGAAACTAGTGTTGGCTCCTCGCTCCTGTACGTTCAGTCGACCTACTTTCGACTTGCGTCAGCGACGGCTCACAATACAGACGGATTGTCCCATCCTGATTGTAACACTGCTTCCATGTCCTCTTGGTTTTCCCCGGCTTTTCCTCTGGGGATGTTCCGCCTCGTCCTCGTCGGACCGAGTCGTCTTTCCCAAACCTCCTGGGCTTTTGCTTCCAGGACCATCTTGGGCGATGTTGTATCTGGTCAGCCAATCTCTGGTTGGAGTCCTGGGTAATTCTCGCTTTTCCCGACGTTACCCACCCCTTCTGAACTTGGTTACCGGTGAAACTTTCACTCTTGTCCTTTCCCCGACTTGTGATTTCCCTCCTCCTGTCGTTGGGTAAATCTGACCTATCACGTACTGTCCTATAGGCCCTCCTATGTTGTACTGGCGATCTCTGGTCTTCGTCTGGACTGGTAACCTTTGTCCTAATGGCTGCCATCACCATAAAGTGCGAAGCTTTGCTCCCGGATCTCTCCTCATATTTCCTAATGAGATGTCTAGGGAGATTTTTCTTCTCTTCCCCGATCCGTATTTTGTAGATGTTCTTGGACACCACCTTTTCCACAGGATAAGGTCCTTTCCATCCTACTTGGAGTATATTGGTCTCTGCTGGACTCCACACTTCCACTTTGTCTTCCACTTTAAGAGCTAGTTTCCTCTTAATTCGCTTGTTGGGTGGTGCTCTCTGGCACTCCGAACAAGACTTCACCCACCGGCGTACATCTCCGGTCATTCCTGGCCAGCAATAATGGCCGGATATTTGCTGCAAGGTCTCTCTGACACCCATATGTCGATTCTCGCCTATGATGTGTCCACTCTGAAGAATGTGAGGACGGTGTGTCTCTGGAACCACCCACTGCTCATGCAGGTTATCTCCCCTCCCAGCTCTCCGATAGAGTAGTTGATTCTTCAGAAAGTACTGTCCCCGTTCTGGTGGCTCAGCACTTCTTTGCAGCTTCCTGTAGCAAGGATGCAACGTAGTATCCTGCCTCTGGGCAGTATGCAATTCTCCTATCTCTGAGTTGTCGCATAGTGTCTCTGCCTCTTTTTCCTTCCCTTGAGATCCACTGACTACTGTTCCCTGGTAGGCTGGCTGTTTGGGCATCCCCAAAAAGACATATTTCGTGCCAATGATCATTGGAAATAAGGAGTCAGATAATACAGCAGCTGGAATAATGCCCGTGACGTACCTGGATTTAATCTCCACCTTGGCGATTGGCAGCGTCATGGTAACAGCACTCCTCATTGCCGGCTGTATTTCTATAGTCTCCCCTGTAAGTTGGTCTGGGCTTACCAAGCTGGCGTCCACCACCGCTTCCCCATCCAAACCTGTATCATAGAGACAAGCAACCTGCTGGCCATTGACTTCAATAAGTTCAACCACAGGTGGTCTCTCTTGGTCCTGAGTGTCTTTCATCTCCTTGACCGTTTCCTTGCCTTCCTCTTTTGATTCCTCGAGGTTGGTTATGCAATTGGCGTGTTTGCCCTTGCATCTGCAGTCCACAGTATTATGTGTTGTCGACTGGCAGTGAGTGCACTCTGTTCCCTTCCTAGGTTTCCCTGTGTCCTTTTTGTTCCTTTCTCCTTCGCCGACCTCAGCCTTGTCTGTGATCACCGATGTAGGAATCACTTTGCATGCTGCGAAGTAAGAACTTTTAGGTTTCAATCTGCAGTCCTTCGTGTTGTGGGAGGCCGCCCTACAAAATGAACACCATTTTTCAGACCACTGTCGTTTCGCTTGAGAATTCGAGGTGCTCTGGTTTCCTACCTTCACCTTCTCTGAACTCTCCTCTGTGTGCTTTATATAAGGTTCCCCTTTTTCTCCTTCCCAGTTTTTAGGTTTCTTTTTCTCTGTTTTCTCCTGACTTTTGGATTGTGTACTTAGTTCCTCCGTTTCACCATGTACTTCCACGAATCGTTCCGCCAGCTTATTCACCACATCAATCCGTTCCGCCCCTTGTTCTCCCAAGAAGGTTCTGAGAGGTTTCGACATTTGCTTTCGCATTTGGTCTACCACCATCATCTCTTCGAGACTCTCATAATCCCTCTGGAATTCTGCCAAGTCCATCCATTTCTGTAGATAGGATTTCAGCCTCAGACTGTAGGCGGCGAATAGTTCTCCCGGCTCTCGTCTAGACGATCTAAACTTCTTCCGATACGTTTGTGCTGTGACTTCATAATGTTTCATCAAAGCTGCCTTCAATTCCTCATACTGATTTTCCTGTCCTGGTGGTAGGCGTGTGTAGACCTCGTAGCCCGAACCACGTAAAGACTGGGATACTTTAAGAGCCCATCTGGTTCTATCTAGTCCCATAGCGATTGCCATAGCCTCGAACCGATCCAAAAACTGGAATATCTTTTCTTTACTTTCATCGTAGACCGCTAAGGGAAACTTCATGGCCTGGTAACCCTGTCCACTCATGTAGGTTGCTCCAGGTGAAGATGAACTTCCTTCTGCTGCATCTATTTCACCCTTAGTTTGTGTCTTGAGTTCTAACTCTTTCAAGCGGTATTCATGTTCCATTTCCAGTTTCTTGGTCTCCTGGTCCATTTTCTTGGCCTCTTGTTCCATTTCTAGTCGCTTGGTCTCCTGGTCCATTTTCTTGGCCTCTTGTTCCATTTCTAGTTTCTTGGTCTCCACCTCCATTCTTCTCACTTCCAACTCGGCTTTCCGGTCTTCTCTTTCCCCTTTACGAATCTCTCTCTCTCTTTCTTGTATGTAATCAGTTAGCTCGGTACCAGCTAACCCAATTTCCTCCCCGTTGGCTCTCAGTTCTGCTGTAGTTACTTTAGGAGTTGCCATAGTTACAGCAGATAAGTCAGCAAGTTGAGTAAAGATCCCTCAAGGCAGAAAAGAAGTACTCACTATACAATTATATTCCACCTAGAACCTATACCATTTATCTATGTCTATCTAATATTATAAATCTACACCACCCCACCGTACATCACAACCACTCTCTCATCCACACGAGGAGATATAGGATAAAGACTTATGTAGACGTGTGACCGTGTGACTAGGTATGTAATGTCTTACCACCTATCCACATTCACTCTGTCTGGAACTATCTCACTGCAAAGTCACCAGCATAAATGAAATGTTTCTACCATATATCTAATGGCACCATATATCCAATGGACGTCCTTCCATTAAAAGTCATCAATATATACTTATATTCCTTCCAATCAGTATGTCCCAACATGTAGGTACTCCGCTATGCCTGTGCCAATATGCCGGTACCTCTCTCTGTATATGCCTTGTTATGCCTTAGGTCATATGAGTATTATGTATGTACGTATCCCGCTGCTCCCACCATTTTATGTGCTGTTATTTCCTCGAGAGGAGATTGGAATCAACATGCACATCTTTAACCTGATTATCTGTTGGGATTTGTTACTGACTTTTTGTCTACACTCCTCTCTTCTGTCTTATCATCCATATATCCCTTTCTTTCACTCTCTCTCTAGTTTTCCCTCAACACATACTCCGACAACAGTTCTTTTTAACATTAAATAAAAGATTTATTTATAAAACTATGTCTTGTGTATGGATGGGTATTGTCTGTGTAATTGCTAGTGTTCTTCTGGTGTGGCTGCTAGATAAGATGTAGATAGATAGTCTTCGTGTCTTTCTCTCGTCTCTTCTCTCGGCTAAAGTACAGGACGATATATAGACACCACAGAACGATCTCACCCTGACGGCTCCGTCTGCTTGCGTCTGTAGATAAATCCGTTCTTTGTAATGAAAATGTTCACCACAGTATCAATGTACTTAACTCGCTCACTATTTGCTGTCCGCTTAAAAGGAATGTTCGGTGTTTTCGTATAGCGTTCTTTAATCCATTCTGGAACAACACATCGAGATTCTAAAATGTTCTATTAGTGTTCTGTAAAAGTTCTACACTCGATATTTTGTAATTGATATATGCTCTTGGTACGCACTTTGCTACTCTATGAGATTGAGTCATTTGAGCTTTTCCATTAGCTCATCTGATCTTTATTATTCTTTCTCTGTCGTCCTTAATTCTTCCGGTGAGACTTCTATTCTTTCTTTTTTTCCTGCACAAGTGTCGTGCTTTATTACTTCAAAGGGCTTTCTTGTGGGTTATCAACACTGAGTGATCTGGACCACAGCCATCTGTATTCTCTTATTTGATACGTCTCGCACTGGTATGGAAACCTGGTTGAGATACATTTTATTAGTGAGATCTGTGTCTGCTTCCTCTTCTCCTCTATGTGAGTGTCTTTTCCTCCAGCCGAAATGAAAAGGCTTCCGAAAAAACCCACTCTGACATAGGATAGAAGATTCACCCAACATCTATACTATTCCTACTAATAGAAACAATGTTAAATGCACTTCACTAATATCTATTCCTATTCTAAAACTATACTCTAATATACCTTATTTAGGCATCTATGTTCCTTTATAGAATTAATGTAAATCCACGAATCGAAATTTATCCGCATCCAAGCACTTTATCCCATTATAAAGGAGGATATTTCTTTTCATTACAGGACACATAATTCTATCTTTCCGTCCAGTTGGGGAACGCACACTAAACTGACACAAAGAAGTGGCCACTCTCTTTAGATCATCTTTGTCCCATCGTCCTTGACATTGCTGGACAAAGCAAATTCAGACTTCATTATCCCTTGTCAGTGGAAAATTTCTGATCTAGGCTTTTCCGTATATCCCTACCTCCATAACGCAATAGACTGATCCATGATGCTGTCTCTCTTTGTAGCAAACTAATTTTTCCACTATACAGGTCACCTGTGTTGTAGTCGACTCTCCCGCCTTGACCTACATACACATGCGCTGGTCAATCCGTTGTGTTTTATCCTTCTGTTTCATTAACCCTTCTACTCCCTGGGTATTCGCTGCATACAGTCGTCGATCTGGGAATCACTAACATTCAGCATTTCACGACATGAACACAGCATTACAGTTGGTGTTGGATTGTTGACAATATGATTATTCAAAGAGAACCAAGTCACTGTTGCCTTTGTTGGGTTGACCATTGCCCCAGCTTCATCACACCAAGTACTTATGCGATTGAGTTCGGTTTGTAGTTCCACAGCAGCCTCCTCTCTATCCTTACCCTGACGATACACTAAAATATCATCGGCATACGACAATGTCCTGCCAGGTCCAGTGATCTGCTCACTGGTGATTCTCACTGTGTAGGCGTTGAACAGTACCGGAGATAATGGCGATCCCTGTGGTAGGCCAGGATATATTGTTGTTGGTTCCGAAGTCCAACTGCCACATCTAAAAACTACTTTCCGTTGGTAGAGGGCTGCAGCGATCCAACTAAGGAGGAATGGACTTACGTTTAGTTCAAGAAGCTGAAACATTAAAAAATCCAGTGGTACTCTGTTGTATGCGTCCTCAAGATCAATCGCTGCAGCAACGGTTTCAGTGCCTGCGTGGAAACCTTCATAGACATCCTGGGCAAAGACTGCTGCATTGGTCCAGGTTTCTCTTTTTGGACGGTACCCACCCAGGGTAGGTGGGAAAACACCTTGCCTCTCTAGTTGGCTTGATATTTTCCTGGCAATTACCTTCTCCAGCAGGTAATTGTTGTGGTGTGACTTAACAAGATTAACACCAATTTGTTGTGGTGTGACTTAACAAGATGACTATTTTGACATCGACATTTTTTTATTTGTAGTTCAGTTATGAATAACATAGTTGTTTCACTGGTAAGATTAATTGGTCGACACACTTTGTACTGCATGCTGTTATTCGTGTACAGAGTGGTGATCTGTTGTCAGAAAGGAAGTGTCCCTATTTAATAATGGAAACATTTTTAATATGAACAAAAGTATCTGTGTATTTCTTTATATTGTAATATATTATCAGGTCAGCATGGTATTTACTCGGGTGGTGGATATGTCATCCCCTTTGGGCAAGATGATCTGAGGGCAATGGAGGATACACTGACCAAACTCTACCACTCAGACTGGATAGACGAATTAACAAAGTAAGTGTTTTATTGGAAAGTAAAGGTTGCCGGCGAGACAATTGTCAGTTCACTCACCCTGTGCCTGATCGGTTGAAACATATGGGGTAAGCACCATATACCATATAACCCTATGGGTAGGACAACGGATTCTTTACTGATGTGCGTATATTGAAGGGAAAGTTGTAAAAATGATATCACCATTGTTGCATATCCTTTACAGGACGTAACAGTCCATCCCAGGATGTTTAGATGTTCATGATTCCTGGGCAAGTTTACTTTCAGTAGTTTGCCGTTGCTTTCTGAACGGCCGGCACCCTTACCATTTTATAAATAAACGAACATAGGTAGTCTGCTGCCAACTTGCCCACAGATGTGTTTCGAACGCGGGTATGTGGAATTACGAACTGCGCCCGCGACCCGTTCGCCATGGTGCGCCAGATATCACCATCCTGTTACAAAATTATTCAGTAGTAAAGATTAATAAATACTGAGCTCTCACCACAAATGCTTGATTGATTGATTGATTGATTGATTGAGTAACCGACATCACAGCATTCGGGACATTCCCATATATTGATCTACACATCTTACCTCCCATATGTTATGAGGTACAGATACATGTACATTGCATTAGTTATTGCGTTCGTTCAAATGAAGTCGAGGATAATCCATCGACATTGTAAGGGTGCAATGTTAAGTCTTGTCTATTGCTGGGCATAAGTGGTCCAAGTCTTACTATCGTATAAACATTACACATACTGGTGACACATACAGTGTATCAGTCTTCGCTCTCAACTTGGGATTTCCCCATAGATATTTCTTGACGCACGCGAAATTAAATACAGGTTTGCTGACATGATTATAGATGCATGCATTTAGGATAATTATTCCATTGGTAAGAGAAGCAATGTAACCAATAAGTGTTAACTTATTTCCAGAACTTAACACATCTAAACACATGTTCCTTTTCTCCACATAGCTGCGTATTTGTGGAGTTTACGCTGTATAATGCTGCATCCGACCATTTCACAAACATCATTATAGCGTTTGAATTTGCCAATTTCGGAGCAATATATCCAACTGCTCTCATTAATTCTGCAATGATCTTAAACAAAGAGTTAAATGAAAATATATGGCTACAAATTAGTGAGGTGAGTATATGTGTTTAAAACATATTTCCAAAGTTTATCATACCATTGGTTTCAACAGAGTATTTTAAAAATTAATCTTATCTGCCAGGTCGTGCCAGCCTAAACTGGATACCGGGAAATTTTTTGCCGGTGTGATACCGTCCAAGTCACACGTTTATTAGTCTATAAAAAAAATGGACCCAGCAATGTATGCATAATGCGCCTTAAGGTTTGCTAAAAACTTCTTTACTTAATTCCTTATTACAGGGAGGTACACTGACATTTTGATACCAAGCAGAGATTATAGTGTTATAAATAGCATTTTTATAAAGACAACGGAATAAAGGCGTCGGAATTGTCAAGGAGGCGGTACCCGACTCGACAACAACAGCAGTATGGTAGGTGACGAGAACACGTTCAAGTATCTGGCAATCATCTTTGAAAGAAGCGTGCCCTTAAATGATCATGTGTAGGAGGTAATGGAAGCGACCAGTAAACGGCTTGATGCACTGAAAATGATGGCAGTGGCGAGCAAGTGCACACAATGCTGTTCACGCGTTGCATCTGGTCATGTAGACGTTGAGCATGACCTAGGGATGTTCGCAACATCACACAGCCTACCGGTGAAGCTAGAACGCATACAAAATGGGGCATTGCGAACTTGTTAATTAGTTAGTTAGTTAGTTAGCTAGTTAGTTAGTTAGTTAGTTAGTTAGCTAGTTAGCTAGTTAGCTAGTTAGTTAGTTAGCTAGTTAGCTAGTTAGTTAGTTATCTAGTTAGTTAGTTAGTTAGTTAGCTAGTTAGTTAGTTAGTTAGTTAGTTAATTAGTTAGTTAGTTAGTTAATTAGTTAGTTAGCTAGTTAGTTAGTTAGTTAGTTAGTTAATTAGTTAGTTAGTTAGTTAATTAGTCAGTCAGTCAGTCAGTCAGTTAGTTAGTTAGCTAGTTAGTTATTTAGTTAGTTAGATAGTTAGTTAGTTAGATAGTCAGTTAGTTAGGTATTTAGTTAGTTAGTTAATTAATTAGTCAGTCAGTCAGTCAGTCAGTCAGTCAGTTAGTTAGTTAGTTAGTTAGTTAGTTAATAAGTCAGTCGGTCAGTCAGTCAGTCAGTCAGTCAGTCAGTCAGTCAGTCAGTCAGTCAGTCAGTTAGTTAGTTAGTTAGTTAGTTAGTTAGTTAGTTAGTTTAGTTAGTTAGTTAGTTAGTCGACAGAAGATCCTCATTGCACAATGACACACTCAATCCATAAGTGCTCGTTTCCCCGCTGCAGTACATCTCGCAGCGTGTAGCGGCTAACGACACCAGTTCTGTGTTGGTTTATTAATTTTCTTAGTCTTCCAGCGTAGTGTTTTTGTTTGGCCACCTGTATTTTAACTTGCTGTTCTTGCAGTATGACCATGGTTGTAGATTCGCAGTCATCACTTGGTTCTCGCAAACGACTTGCTTCTCGTAGCACATTCAGAACATCAGCCTGGTCCATGGCTCGACCGTCTTAAACAGTAGCCTTACCTGCATGCCTGTCATACGGCTCATTTCCTTGTACACCCGCATGCTCTGGCACGAAAATAAACCTAATCTTTGCCAGCCGAGACCACCCCAGAGACAGCAATCACTCTCTCTGGGCCTACCCCACCTTATCTTCTTGAGCATACTCATTGAGTCACTAAAGAAACACGCACGAGTGAATGTCTGTGTCTCGAGCCATGTTATTGCCTTACTTACTGCCATGCCTTCCATAGTCAGGCTACTTGTGGTCAACACAATAGCACCAGAATCTTCCTTCACAATTCTCCCTCCGGCCTGAGCCGTAAAGGCCCATGAACTTCTCACTCGTCGAACGACCGACCCAACTGTGTAAATGACAGCATTACCGTCTAATGAATTCTCGAAAATCAACGCTTGCACTTCCGCCTCCAAAGCAGCCGGATTTTCTTGTCTGCATTTTCTGTCAAGTTGGATGCAAAATGAAAAGGACGTACAGAACTCTGTTGGCACTTGTACCCACTCCTCGCCAGCTTCTAAGTCCTCAAGTTAACACACCTGTTGAAGAATGTCTTCGGCTTGACCAATCCACGACTCTCCTCTTTTTAACCTGCTGCCTGTTACCTTCTTTATTTCGATATTCAGTGGATGTAGTGTGTTTGCGTTTACTCTGATGTAGGCACGTGCTCGGCAAATTTGTATTCTGCCCCCCCCCCTCCCACCCCCATGGTTGGAAAATCAAGAGATAGCGCATCGTCCTGCATGCTGTATCTCGTGTGCATCCAGGAATAATACGCATAACTTCGTTCTGTATCATTTCCATCCTTTCTATCTGCTTATGACTGAGAGTCAGGTTCGTCATCACATACTCCAAAACAACAAGGACGAGACCCTCCTAAAGTATACATAAAATGCGCTGCTCACATTTTGCCACCGCCATCACCCGCATCAGAGCCAAACACCGTTTGGTGTCTGTTATCACCTTGTCTATGTGCTCAAAATTAGCGAGGCTTCGATCAAATCACATCCCTGAATAATCCATTGGCTGCGTTCTTTTCAATGTTTTTCTGAACCTAGATTTACAGTTGGTGTTGGTGTGTTGACAATATGGTCATTCAAAGAGAACCATGTAACTGCTGCCTTTGTTGGGTTGACCATTGTCCCAGCTTCAACACACCAAGTGTTTATTCAATTGAGTTCTGTTTGTAGTTCCACAGCAACCCGATCTCTATCCTTACCCTAAGATACATTAAAACATCGTCTAATACGACATTGTCCTCCCCGGTCCTATGATCTGCTCGCCGGTGATTCTCACAGAGTAGGTTTGAACAGCACTGGAAATAATGGTGATCTCTGTGGCAGGCCAGGGTATATTGTTGTTGGTTCAGACGTCCAACTACCACATCTAAAAACTGCTCTCTGTTGGAAGAAGGCTGCGGCAATCCAACTAACGAGGAAAGGACTTATCTTGAGTTCAAGAGGCTGAAACATTAAAAACATATAATGGTACTCTGTTGTACGCGTCCTCAAGAACAATCGCTGCAGCAAATGTTTCAGTCAATGCCTGAGTGGAAACCTTCATAGACATCATGGGCAAAAACGGCTGCATTGTTACAAGTTTCTCTAATTGGACGGTACCCTCCCAGAGTAAGTGGAAATAAACTTTGCATCTCTAGCTGGCTTGACATTTTTCTGGCAATTAACTTCTCCAGAAGTTTGCCTATTGTATTCTGCGTGGTTATTACCCGATATCCCTGAATCTTTGTGTGGTCTTTTCCAGGCTACAGCAAGGGATTCAGATAGTTGTGTAACCAGCCCTCCTTGATGCCAGCACTCCCTATAATGTTGTTGTGCATGTCAGCTGGTTCTATTAACTCGTTGTCAGTACACATACTAATGTCATCATACCTTATACCATGTGGCCCTGGAGCACTGTTTTTCTTTCGTCGAAGCACAGCCCTGATCTTTTTCACTGTCACTGTCTTCATCTGAAAAGTTCTGGGCCTTACGCCTATCTGAGGTAACCGCCTTGGCAAGATTTTGGCCTCTCATGTCTGTCTGGTTGCTCTGCTCTAGATAGCGTTCGAAAAGGCCTTTGCCTTTATTCTCGTCAGTCCTCTGCCAGATCAGGTCAGCACATTGGATGTCAGGAATACTCTTATTCTTGACTACCCCATTCATATAATTATGTAGTCGCCAGAAGAATTTCAGTGACTTGTCTGTGCTAATCCTTTGACACAACTCTGCCCAAATTTCGCTTTTAACCACTTTAACTAGTTATTTTGAAATTGCTAACTCTTGTGTCTAAGTGCAAAATAAAGCTAGGATGGGCAATTATGTTCTTCTTGGCGTTTTGCAATTTCTTTACATCACCACGCTTATCCATCCAGGCCTTTTCCACCTCACAATTCCACCAAGGTGGTTGCTCCCAGCTTTTTTTCCCTGCCATGATGATTTCTCCGCTTGTCGCGCCTTATTCTACTCAATAACAGTACAGGACAAGTTGTGGTGTGGTGATTGCGAGCTATTCTCGGCTGTACAATGAAAATATCTGTGCCACATATACCGGCCATGCCATTCATATATGTTAGATACCAAGTACTCCAGGCCAAATGTACCTTGAAAGTGCAGCAAACAGGGAGCATCACCTGTTAAATTAAGCTCATATCCATCACAGGACGTAGCAGTCAACCCCATACTTATTTTAGCTGTTTGTGATTTCTTGGCAAGTTTACGTTCAATAGTTTGCCATTGCTTTCTGAAAGACCGGCTGTCATACCATTCTATGAAAACCAAAATTGGGCGGTTTGTTTCCAAATCTCACGCAGGTGTGTTTTTAACGCGGCATGCTTGATTATGAATGGTGTTGTAAACCCCTCGCACCCCTGTACGAAGGTTTAGATGATATTAAAGTACGTATGTTGAAGAGAGTGAGCTCTTGCCTGGCACAGACTACAGACAATCAGTCAGGTGTGTGGAATGATCACGATATCGTATGCAAGAGAATTGGAGAATTGGGCATTCTCTTTTCCCCTCTATCAATGACGCTTTGCGTCGAGTTATAGTTTGACTTGGCTCATGATGCCGAGAATGGGCAGCGGGTGTTATATTAGTGTCCTTGCGACTGTTGAGAGAAGACAACCGACACCATGGCAGTGCAGCTTTATACACTGATGGGTCTATAGTAAGAGGTAAAACGAGTCCGTGGCTTTTTATTTATTTACATTTTTTTTAAAAATTGCAATGATAAATATACACTATTTAAAAAAAAAACAACATAATATGGCATGCGCTACTACAATATCTTCTGTGAGAATGGAAGCGTGTAGAACAAAGGTAGCGTCACATCTCGATGGACAACATTTATAAATCGGCTGGGACAAGCATGTATAAATGTACTATACAGACAAGCCTTATTATCACCGATCTTTCTGGAGATGGCACTTAACGATGCTGATGAATTCGTTATAACACATTTTGACCTGCTATACTTAAACATTATGGTTAATTGTGTATTATGAATATCTATTTCAGGGAGTTATAGTGATATGTACATTGTTCTACACCGTTGTAGAAATACAACGCTTTCGAAAACTCAGCTTCAAAAAGTACTTTTCAAGTGTATGGGGCTGTTTAGAGGTATACATGTTGGCAAACTTTAATGCTCTGTTAAGTTAAATATATTATTATGTATGTAATAAGGTAAATATGCAAACCAATAAGCAAGTCTTTAAGAAACACATGAAAACCATGAATTGATTCTAGAGAAATAATAATAATTTTAGCACATTATGAGGAAAATTCAGTTGAAAAACATGATGACAAATGGCACGGATTTTGAGAAAGCTGCACGGAAACGGTAAAATGATAAATATATTGATGGCCTGGCCACTCGTTATAATCGAGACAAGGACACAGCTGATCCAAGAATCTGATCGTAAGCAAGATGTCCCGCGTCCGATACACCCATCTGGAGATCAAATGCCACATCCTGCACCCATCTTCTCTTTGGCCTTCATCTTTCTCTCTTCCCGGACTTTTACCCCTCCATTATTGTTCTCTCCAAACATTCATGACGTTTCAAGTGACCAAGATGCACGCTCTCAAAGATCTAATTTTTGTAGTTCTATCTGTCCCACTCCACAATTTATTCAGTTGGTTTAGTCTTTGAAGAGCAATAGATATTCATCTTGTAATTTCTTTCATAGTGTCACCATTGTTGGTAATCAATGACCCAAGATATTGGAAATTTTCCATCACCTCCATTTTTTCCCCATTAGCATATATTTATTACTCCATAGCAGTTTTATCTGTATGCATTATCTTTGATTTCGCTATGTTAAGATATACATTGTGATATCCACTATTCTGTTGGGTTTAGGTTAAGAGTTTTTCTATGCCATTCTGTGATGTGGATGGCAATACTGTATCGTCAGCATATCGAATCTCTGGTATTTCGTGAAAACCGATATTTAGGGATCATATTGCTCCTTGGTTATATCATCTCTGATATGTATCATTATATTTTCGGCGTACAGGTTAAACAAATAGGGAGACTGCACACAGCCCTGACGGACTTCTTGCTTGATGTCAAAACCAATCTCTTGTCTCACCATCTAGTCTAACCGCTGCTTGTTCGTATAGATCAGGGGTCACCAAACTACTACCAGCGGGTCCGATCCGGCCCGCATCGTCAGTTAATCGGGCCCGCCGACGGTACTCGAATTAGCTTGATCAAACGTGTAGAACACGGGTCGTTGTGATAGGATTTAAATTTAGATATTATGTTTATAATACTAGCAGAACGTCACACGTGCGGTGACCTCCTGGCTGCTATGTGCCTTAAATTTACTATTTTCAATTTTACATATTTATATCTATATTTTCTTGTTTATTGTAATGTTTGCTTATTTCGCGCCATTCCAAGTCCTTCCTCGGCTCGTGGTAGCTCCGCCTACCCTCTGACGTTACCAAGGTTTCCATGGCAACACACACAATCAAGCATCTTTCCGGCCACCAGATGCGCCGGGCTTGACAGTGAAAGGTACGTGAACTACATGTGCGAATAGAGGCAATAAAGTAGAAAACATGGCATACAAATGCCATAGAAGCCTCATGTTATTACGAAAATATTATCCCGAGCTCAGAAAAATTCCCCGGTCAAGGTGTTAATCGAGCTGGTCTCTAGGCCAGTGTTTTCCAACCTTTTGCTGGACCAGATTCTTACGCAAATGTTTACGTTGCTCGAGGAACTCCTTACAATGATCCAAGTGTCTGTCCTACTTTATCTAATAAATCAGATTGGCATAAATTTTGCCTATAGGCGATTTTGGTCTGTTTCGGCGGAACCCGTGGGTGCCACTCGCAGAACCCCGGTTGGAAAACACTGCACTATACTATTTATTTAGGCCGGCACTATTTATATATTGTGCAATCCTTATTATGTGATATATTCTACTACCAAAGGTACCTGTAAACTATATATGTACCTGTGGTGAGCTGTAGCTTCACCAGTGACCCCTAGTCCTCTGCTTTTCTGGTGTTTCAATAGAATGTTAATTATGTTTCTAATTCAATGTCTTTTTTCATTTCAGGATACCGTTTACTTTACCCTTCATTGTGGCTATAAAAAAAAAAAGTGGACCCGGGTGTCGCGTTTTCAATGAAGAATGGGGAGTAAAGTACTTCTTTGTGGAAACAAAGGACCAGAAAACCAGCTGCGTAATATACAGCGAAAGTGTTGCCGTTTGGAAAGAGTAAAATCTTCAGCGTCACTATGAAACAAAACATGTAACAACATATTCAAAGTTTTCTGGAAAGTTACGCTCTGAGAAATATGAGTCCAGGAAACGTGGTTTAGAAACACAAAGAAATCACTACACAAAATAGTTTGCTGGAAATGAATCTGTCACTCTTACAAGTTACAAAATAGTGCGTTAGATGACAGAACGAGGAAAATCGTTTACTGATGGCAACTTCACCATAGAGTGTATGATGGACTTGTGTCCTGAGAAAGCCGATTTGTTTGGAACTATCAACCTTTCGGCAAGTTCAGTAGTACGGAGATGAGAAGAACCTGGAGAGAACAGAGTGCTACAGATATGTGAAAAAGCTAGGAACTTGTTGTATTTTCTGGCGCTGGATGAGTCTACTGGTCACTCGAGTCTATCGCAACTTCTCTTGTTCATTCCTGGTGTCAATTTGGACTGTCAGATAACGGAAGAACTGGCATCCGTTTGCAACATGCATGGAACAACAATCGGAAAAGACATTTCCACGGAAGTGAAAACAATTTTGCAAGACTATAACCTTCATTGGAATCAGCTTCGAGGTGTTACAGTTCAAAAATGACTGGAGTGAGGAAGGGTCTGGTGCGGCTGATCAGGACTCAGTTAGACGATTTGCAAATTCCGGAGGCTCTGCTCATACACTGCATGATACATCAGCAAGCACTCTCTGGGAAAGACTTAGATATTTCTGGTGTACTGAAACCAGCCGTTTCTGCTAAGAATTTCATTCGGGGACATGCACTCAATCATTGTCAGTTCCAGGCTTTTCTTGAAGAAATTGATTCTGAATTCTGTGAAGTGCCTTATCACACATAAATGGGGTGGCTCTGCTGCGGTAAAGTCGCGCTTCGTTTTTACATGCCCCAAAACGAAATAGATGGTTTCCTTAATGAAAAAGATAGTGCTGACCCACAGCTGTCAGATCCTACCTGGCTGTCAATGTTGTCATTTTTCGTCGACATCACATCCCACATGAATGAACTGAACTTGAAACTTCAGGGAAAGGATAACAACGTCTGTGATATGTACAGAATCATCAACGGATTTCGGAGAAAACTGTCATTGTTTGAAGCACAATTGGAAGGAGAAAACTTTTCTCATTTTCATTGTTTCAAAGAGTTTTGCGCTACAATCGCCGAAGATGTTAACCTCGATTTTCCGGGGGGGGGGGAAAAAATATTATTCGTGACTTGAAGAAGCCTTTGGTGGAGAGATTTTAAGATCTTGACAAAATTGAAAGTGGCATTCTTCTATTCCATAAATTTACCCCTTGTATATCATCAATTTTTGGGACAATTTATGTCTGTGAGCAAACATTTTCAAAAATGAATTATGTGAAGTCAGCACATCGAACAAGATCGACTGATAAATATTTGAAAACAATTCTGTTGGTTGGATGCAGAAATTCCAAACCAACATTGACGATATCTTGAAATACAAACGTCAATTTCGTAAATCTCACTAACCAGTTTTGCTGCTTAGTTATGAGATTCGGATATGTGTTCACTAGGTCTGATGTAACTATCTTTCTGCTAACGTTGCCTTCTTTGATAACATTTTTGTAGTATATATATATATATATGTTGGTTGTCTTTGTTTTTGTGTGTGCACTGCACGCCATTCACCCAAGATTAACATGCAATGCTAAACTTAATGTTTCGTCTTTTTTTCCCTCAGAGCTTTTGTTCTGGCTTGAAATTTTTGTACTGAATGATTATACGGCCCGCGCTCGTTATTTTATCAGTTATGTGGCCCACTGTGAAAAAAGTTTGGTGACCTCTGGTCTAGATATAACATTTTTTATGAGTTGTGCTACATGTGATGGAAATCCAATTTCCCTCATGATTTCCCAAAGTTTCTGATGTTGTACACTGTGAAATGCCTTTTGAATAATCCACAAAACACGAGAATGGGTTTACATTCAATTCTCTACACTTCTATATTTTTAAACTCATGTTGAGTATGTGATCTCTTGTTCCTCTTCCTTTTCTAAATCCAGCTTGAACCATGTTAATCTCTTCTTCCATTTTCTTTCGAAGTCTTCCCATTGTGATTTTTAGTCGAATTTTACTTGCGTGCCGGGTTAGGGCAACAGTTCCATAGTTGATGCATAATGTTATGCTGCCCTTGTCTGGTATTGAAATTAAGATAGTTCTCTTCGAATCCGTTGGCCATATACCATATTTCCATAAGTTTCATACTAGGAAGATGGGATGAGTGCTGTGAAAAAAAAATGTACAAAGGCACGGCAAAGAACCCAGATACCATACATGAAATTAAAGAAAGAAACAGAACATTTATTGGAGGAAGTTTCATCAGCAATACACAGTCTGAATCACCCTTCCCAATTCCGGCGACAAAATAAAGAAATTTAAACCTGTCACCATTTTTAGATCCAGGGCCATGCGGTCAATTTTCTCAGTATGATGCAAGTCATGGAAGTACCGCCCCTTAATGATACAATTCTTCGAAATGCCGCCCCTCTGTCCCTGCTTATAAGGCCCCCTTACGGTGCCGCCTGATGCGCCGGCTCTGTATCGAACCATTGCACTGATGAGTAATACCAGCAAATTATTCTTACGTTCATGAAGAGAATTGAACGTGAATTAGAATATGAATTATATGGAGCACAGACAGGTTTCATTCAGGGCCGATGAACCAGGCATCGTATCTTTAGCACGATAACCATCTTTACGAACTGCTTACAGTACAATGGATATCCTCACACTTGTATTATAGACCATCATCGACTGTGTTCAGCATCAGAAATTGTGGAAAACGATGAGTAGTACGGGTTTTCTAGCACATTTTTATTTATTATATCATGAACGAACGAACGAACGATTTACGAAAGAACTTCATTTTCAAAGGGCCACAATTTGGGTACATAGGTCCGTCTTACATTAAGCCCTTCCAATCACTCATCTTTCGTACATCAGTTAGCTATCGTGCATGTTATATTTACATATGAAAAAAGCATTATTAAAAGAAAGTTGTAAAGAGCTGTCAAAAATGAAACTGGTTTGAGGTGCAAAAGGATGTAAGGCAGGACTGCATTCTGTTCATTCATGTTCCATTTAAGGAAGTTCGTGTTAAACATCACACTAAGCCCCCGTGGATCACACAGGAGGTAGTTGAACTTATGAGAGACCGGGACAGGACACATAAAAATAGAGATATAACAATGTACCGTAGTCTGAGAAACAAAGTTCAATATGTTATTCGAAAGTAAAAGAAAAAACTATTTTAAGAACTTAATAATAGATACAACCAACACTAAAATATATATGGAAAGCAATTAATACCTTGACAAACAAACACAAATCATCACAACCAGGTTACAGGTTACCATCAAATCAGGTTACATGTGATTAATTCAGTAGTTTCTTTCAGTCCGACATAAACCATCTGAAGGCTGCAATACCAGATGCGCCTCATGACATATCTTTATTATTATTGTCTTACTTTATCAAAAGCCAATGTGTAGTCAATAAAGCAAAGATGTAAGTCTTTGTTTGCTTCTAAAGAGCGTTCACTTAATGTTCTCAGCATATACATATCAGGTACTGTACCATTGCCTTCTACAAACCCACATTGATCACATTGAAGGATGCAAGGAGATCCATTACAGTTACCCGTTTGTCTACTCTGAAATGGGACAGCAAGAAAGGGCAAGAGACGGCGTGGGAATAGTCATTAAAGAGGAATACTAGAAATAAATATATATACTAGAAAGAATCATAACAGTGGGAATAAAAGAACAAACAATTACAACCTATGTACATACATACGCACCATGTAATACAAACAATAATGAGCACGAATGAGAAGAATTCTACGAAGACATCCATGACGTGCTAAATAAAATAGACAAGCAGGACAACATCATAGTTATGGGAGACTTCACTGCAAGACTAGGACACAACAGAGCGGGCATAGAAGAACATTTTGGAGCATTTGGAGACCAACATAATAAAAGAAATAATAACAACGGAAGTAGACTGATAGAGCTATGCAGCCAACACGACATCTATATAACAAACACATTCTGTAAACACAACGACTCACAAATATACACTTGGTATAAATGGAACGAACTAGATACTAAAAGCCAAATTAATTTTATATTAACAAGAAATAACAGAAAGAGAAATATCTTTGATGCAAAGGCAGTGCCCGACTTAAGTATAAACACAGACCACAAAGCAGTCGTTGCCACAATAAGAACCATCAGTAGAAGAAAGCAAAGACCAGGAAACAACATGCCACGCAAATCAGTAAACTTAAAACACCTCAAAGACGAGGCAGTGAGGGAATATTATGAGAAAGAACTAACTGAATTCTTTGTAAAATTACCTATAGCAAGAAAAACAGTGGAAGAAGTTTGGGAGATGTTCAAATCAAGCATTCTAAATACTGCAAAAATAACATGTGGAATCACGAAACACCGCAACACACGGATAAAGAAAATAACAAGTTGGTGGAACGAAGAAGTAAAGAAAGCTGTAAAAGACAGAAAGGAAAAATAATGTAAAAATTGATCTTAGAGCAAACAGAAATGCAATTACATAGAATATAGAAAAGTGAGAAGACATGTGAATAGAATAGTAAAGAGAGAAAAATAAAATGACTGGGAGGAGAATGGAGAAACCCTAAATAAAAACTACAAGGAGGCAACTAGAAACCACTACAAAAAGATAAGTGCAACGAGAACTAGAGGAGAACCCTTTGACCCAACTGAAATAATTAACAGCGACAATGGAGAACCAATAACTGAAGAAAAACAAATCCTAATATGATGTAAACAGTACTTCGAACAACTTCGCAACATCTCATTAGATGTCACAGGAATTCAAGAAAGCGACACAGATGCCACCGAAGAACTAGAACCAGATATACTGAAAGAAGAAATTATAGAAGCCGTCAGATTCAATCAATCAATCATGTGCCATGTCGAAAAGCGTGGGCGGTCATGATTCGCCATTTCACTCGATCACCAGATTAGCCCCATTGAAAAAAATCACCAGGACAAGATGAAATAATAAATGAATCAATTAAACCAGCAAGAGAAGTAGGAACAGCATGGCTACATAGACTATTCAACCATATTTGCGTGGAACAACAGACACCACGAGACTGGTTAGACGCCATAACTATCCCAATTTGGAAACAAAAACAAAGGCAGCAAAAGAGACTGCATACAATACAGAGGCATTTCACAGTTGAGCAATACTGGGAAAATATTTTGCAAAATTCTTGAGAACAGATTACGAACTACTATAGTTAGTTAGTTAGTCGACAGATCATCCTCGTTGCACATCGAACCATTCAGTCCATAAGTGCTCGGATCCCCTCCTCAGCAAATCCCGCAGCGTGTAGCGGCTAACGACGCCAGTTCTGTGTTGGTTTATCAATCTTCTTTGGCTTCCTGCGCAGTGTTCTTGTTTGGCCACCCCTCTTTTAATTTGCTGCTCCCGCAGTCTGGCCATTGTTATAGATTCACAGTCATCACTTGGTTCTCGCAAAAGTCTCACTTCTCGTAGAGCATTCAGAATGTCAGCCTGGTCCATGGCGCGTCCGCCCTCCACAGTAACCTCACCTGCGTGCTTGTCAGCCCGCTCATTTCCTTGTACTCCCGCATGACCTGGCACGAAGATGAAACTAATCTTTGCCAGCCGAGACCGCTTCAGAGGCAGCAACCATTCTCTTCGGATCGACCCCTCCTCTATCCTCTTGATCATGTTCATTGAGTCGCTAAGGAAACAAGCCCTAGTGAATGTCTGTGTCTCGAGCCATGTTATTGCTTTACTTACTGCCATGACTTCCATGGTCAGGCTACTTGTGGTTTCAGTGAAAGCACCAGAGTCCTCCTTCACAATTCTCCCTCCGGCCCGAGCTGTAAAGGCCCATGAGCTTCTCACATGTCGGACGACCGACCCATCTGTGTAGATGACCGCGTCACCGTCTAGCGAATTCTCGAAAATCAACGCTTGTACTTCAGCCTCAACAGCAGCCGGATTTTCTTGTCTGCATTTTCTATCTAGTTGGATGCAAACTGAAAAGGATGTGCAGAAGTCTGTTGCACCCACTCCTCGCCAGGTTCTAAGTCCTCAAGTGAACACACCTGTTGAAGAATGTCTTCGGCTTGACCCATCCACGACCGTCCTCATTTTAACCTGCTGCCCTTCACCTTCCTAATTTCACTATGCAGTGGATGCTGTGTGTTTGCGTTAATTCTGAGGTAGGCGCGTGCCCTGCAAACTTGTATTCTCTCTTCAATGGTTGGAAAATCAAGAAGGTAGCGCATCGCCCTGCATGCTGTATCTCTTGTACATCCAAGAATAATGCGCATAGCTTCATTCTGTATCCTTTCCATCCTTTCTATCTGCTTATGGCTGAGAGTCAGGATTGCCATTGCATACTCCAAAACAGACATGACCAGCCCCTCGTACAGAAGACATAGATGACGCTGCTCACAGTTTGCTGCCGCCATCACCCGCATCGCTGCCAAACCCCGCTTGGCCTTTGTTATCACCTGGTCTATGTGCACATTATAAGCAAGGCTTCGATCAAACCGTATCCCCGGGTAATTCATTGCCTGCGTTCTTTCCACCGTCTCTGAACACAGCATTACAGTTGGTGTTGGATTGTTGACAATATGATTATTCAACGAGAACCAAGTCACTGTTGCCTTTGTTGGGTTGACCATTGCCCCAGCTTCATCACACCAAGTACTTATGCGATTGAGTTCGGTTTGTAGTTCCACAGCAACCTCCTCTCTATCCTTACCCTGACGATACACTAAAACATCATCGGCATACGACAATGTCCTGCCAGGTCCAGTGATCTGCTCACTGGTGATTCTCACTGTGTAGGCGTTGAACAGTAACGGAGATAATGGCGAACCCTGTGGTAGGCCAGGATATATTGTTGTTGGTTCCGAAGTCCAACTGCCACATCTAAAAACTACTTTCCGTTGGTAGAGGGCTGCAGCGATCCAACTAAGGAGGAATGGACTTACGTTTAGTTCAAGAAGCTGAAACATTAAAAAATCCAGTGGTACTCTGTTGTATGCATCCTCAAGATCAATCGCTGCAGCAACGGTTTCAGTGCCTGAGTGGAAACCTTCATAGACATCATGGGCAAAGACTGCTGCATTGGTCCAGGTTTCTCTTTTTGGACGGTACCCACCCAGGGTAGGTGGGGAAAACACCTTGCCTCTCTAGTTGGCTTGATATTTTCCTGGCAATTACCTTCTCCAGCAGCTTGCCTATTGTATTCTGCATGGTTATAATTCGATATCCCTGAATTTTTTTGTGGTCTTTGTCAGGCTTCGGAAAGGGAATCAGATAGCTGTGTAACCATTCCTCCTTGATGCTAGCACTCCCTATACTGTTGTTGTACATGTCTGCTAGTTTCTCTAGCTCATTGTCGGTACACCTATTTATGTCGTCGTATCTTATGCCATCAAGACCTGGAGCACTGTTTTTTGATCGTCGAAGCACAGCCTTGATTTCTTTCACTGTCACTGTGTCTTCCTCCGAAGTGTTCTGGGCCTTGCATCTGTCTGAGGTGACCTCCTTGGCCAGATTTCGGCCTCCCATGTCTGTCTGGTTGCCCTGCTCACGGTAGCGTTCAAAGAGGGCTTTGCCCTTGTCCTCGTCAGTCCTCTGCCAGGTGAGGTCAGCACCTTGGAAGTCTGAAATGCTCTTATTCTTGACTACACCACTCATGCTTTTATGTAGTCGCCAGAACAATTTCAGTGACTTGTCTGTGCTTACTCTTTGACACACCTCTGCCCATTTTTCGCTTTTAACCACCTTGACCAGTTTTTTTAAATAGCTTACTTTTGTGTGCATCTCTCTTTCTAAGTGCAAGCAGGGACTAGGATGACCAGCTCTGTTCTTCTTGGCATTTTGCCATCTCCTTACAGCACTACGCTTATCCACCCAAGCCTTCTCCACCTCGAAACTCCACCACGGTGGCTGCTCCCAGCTTTTTTTCCTGCCCTGAAACGTTCTGCGCTTGTCACGTCTTATTTTACTCACCACATCTTGCCCTGTACTGTCATACTGTAACGTCTTTACCTTTAGCTTGTGCTGCCTGGTTCTGCCTTTCTCCACCAATATGCTGCACGGGTGGTGGTCGCTGCCATGGTGTCCTAGGACACCCCATCTACACACTGTAGTGAGTGAAGGTGAAACTAGCGCCAGATCAATAGCACTGTCCTCATCGCCTGGACGGCTTGCTGTCCTGGTGACACAGCCACTGTTAATACAAACCAGGTCGATGGTTTCCAGTGCAGTCTCGAGCTCCTCCCCTTGTGTATTGGAGGAAGTGTTTCCCCATGCTCTGCCTTTAGCGTTGAAGTCACCACAGAAAATAACATTTCTCTCGTGGCCTAATATGCCACTTAAGCACTGCCACTTCTGGGCGTCCATACTCGCATTGTGGGCATAAACATTAACCAACACGAATGGTATACTGGAATGAACTCTCAACGCCTGTATTTGTATATCGTCCCTGTCCCAACTGGACATGTCTAGCTCTGACGCCACCATGCTGTCGTGAACGAGAATCGCCGTTCCCAGATGTCGTCTGTTGTAGAAACATTTGAAGCCGGCAATTCGGAGTAGCTGATCGCCCAGTCTCGTCTCCTGGAGTGCTACAATGTCGTTCCTGTAAACTAGGGTTTCTAAAATAGAGCCCCGTTGTTTTACACTGGCACAGTTCCAATATAGAATATGGATATTCCTGAGTCCTAGACGGTGACACTTGAGTCTAAAACGCCTCAAACCACCGCGCTTACCTTGCTTCTTTGTCCCTGCGCGGCTACCACGCCGCTTCGTTATGGTGACTGCTCACCGCTCGGAAAAAACACGTTCTTCCGCCATGTTGAAAAAACGTAAATACAGACTGCTAAGAACCACACACGCTGCTGAAAATTCACTCAAGGATGGCTTCGCTCGATGCACGAACTCCGTAGCACCCGCGCAGATCTTGAGTAGAAACTCCTGGTTTTACATCCTGGCACACCAATTACACGCAAGAGATGAATAAATCCATCCCCTACGCGAAAAAGTTAACGAACACAAAACAACACGACCGTCCGTCGCCATCTTGAAACCGGAAGTGACAAACTCGAACTACTATAGAAGCCCCAGCTAAGCGAAACACAACTTGGATTAAGGAAAGAGCAAAGAATGTACAGATGCCATGTTTGCTCTTAGACAACTTATGAAAAATCAATAGAATTCAATGGTAGAGTAGATAGAAACAAGCTGTGGAAAATCCTTAAACAATATGGAGTGAGTACACATCTAACAAACCTATGTCGAAGCTTATACAACAACAGTGAATGCATAGTGAGAGTGTAACAGTAAGGGAGGAGTATTGGGGTATTATTAGAATCTAGCGGGAAACAGATACAGCACGATTGAGCATCGAGAGTGAAAGGGTGAGAGATGCTCAATCGTGACGTATTGGGTTGGCAAGGGGAGTTAAGATCCGGCCTTTTGTCTTGTGTGGAGGAGAACATCGAAGCTTTGTCATCTTACAGTAATAAACGTTATATCAACAAGAAAACAACAAGCCTTCGTATTCTTATACACTACTACAGGATGCGAATTGCTGCCACTTGACCAGGATTATGAATTGGGTCGTCCCGGCTACCACGCGAAGTACTAAGAAACTTTCAAAGGTATTTAACGTTTTCTCAAATCAGCTTTTTCAAGGTCGGGAGACGCTTGTTGTTGTTCCAGTGAAAGGGTCAGGTCAATAATCAGCAAATAAGGAGGCTCGAAGGCTGTGATAATTTCTCAATCATGTAAAATTATAGAAATTTTACATTATCAAAGGGCTTTCCAGAGCCGTGGTTGGAAATTTTACATTATCAAAGGGCTTTCCAGAGCCGTGGTTGGAAATTTTACATTATCAAAGGGGCTTTCCAGAGCCGTGGTTTGAAATTTTACATTATCAAAGGGCTTTCCAGAGCCGTGCTTTGAAATTTTACATCATCAAAGGGCTTCCCAGAGCCGTGCTTTGAAATTTTACATCATCAAAAGGCTTCCCAGAGCCGAGCTTTGAATTTTTACGTCATAAAAAGGGCTTTCCGGAGACCTTATCTGAACTTTAACGTTGGCCGGGAGATGGTCATGGTTGTAGTCTGAACTTCAGCCTTCAGCGTTATCAAAAGGACTTCCCATAGCCGCGATCTGAACTCTGGAGTTTCGAAAAGTTACCATAACCTGAATTTTGATAATTTCAAATCGCCAGCCACTTACGTTATCGTTATCTCAAGACGTCGATGATGTACCCCACCCGGGGTGAAAACAAAGACTAAAAATCTGGTCGGGACCCAACCAAGGGTTGAAGATAATCCCGGCATCCCTAGAGAAGTGACGTAATTACCTGGGGGAAGAGGTAGACTACCTGAACTACGCGACTGATTTTCAGCTGAAACAGGCTCCTGGTGATCGAACGAAATCTGACGCTGAGTGGAGGAAGGTACGGGTTTGAGTCAAGAAACAAAAAGAAAATAGCTCTGATTTTCTATAATAAGTGAGTGAATTCTTTAAATTAAGAAGTTAAAAACTGTGTGATACTTAAACCCAGAAAATAACTGTGATCTTCTATAATAAGTGAGTGAATTCTTTAAATTAAGAAGTTAAAAATTGTGTGATACTTAAACCCAGAAAATAACTGTGGTTATCTATAATAAGTGAGTGTCTTCTTTAAATTAAGAAATTGAAATTGTGTGGTTCTTTGCTTGCTTTGTTTCAATATTTTTCAGCATGGCGGAACAGGACACCTTAGCACATCTTCTTTAAATTAAGAAATTGAAATTGTGTGGTTCTTTGCTTGCTTTGTTTCAATATTTTTCAGCATGGCGGAACAGGACACCTTAGCACATCTTCTTTAAATTAAGAAATTGAAATTGTGTGGTTCTTTGCTTGCTTTGTTTCAGTATTTTTCAGCATGGCGGAACAGGACACCTTAGCACATCTTCTTTAAATTAAGAAATTGAAATTGTGTGGTTCTTTGCTTGCTTTGTTTCAGTATTATTCAGCATGGCGGAACAGGACACCTTAGCACAGGTTTTAACAGGCGTGGGAACAGCAGTAGGCCGACTTAATATGGTGATTAAACAACAAGGGATGGCAACAGAAGTTGTGAAATTTAGCGGACAGGCCAGAGACTATAAAAAATGGGTCACTTCCATAGAAAAATATGCCTATTTGATCTCAGCAACAGATGAAGAAAAAATGAGACTAGCTTATGGTTGTGTCCTGTCCCCACTCTTAATATATATACAACATATGTAAATAAAACAGCTAAATAGAGACCACAAGAACACCGCATCATGAGAAGACATAAGAAGAACCATCTACAAATCTAACCATTAGAGAACTCCTGTTTACTGACGACAAAGCACTAATAGCAAAATCAGAAGCTGAATTACAATACCACATGAATAGTCTAAATGAAATGTGTAGGGAAAATAACATGTAAATTAGTACAAGCAAAACGGAGGTAATGACGGTACCTAAAAAAAAGAAAAGGCAACACCGATTCACATAAACGAACATCCCTTGAAACAAGTAAAGAGTTTCAAGTACCTAGGAAGTATAATATCATCAAATGGCAAATCAGAAGACGAGATTGAAAATAGATGCATTAAGGTAAACCAACTCATTGGACAAATGACACCAATACTAAAGAACAAACATGTATCAATAACTACTAAGAAAGCACTTTATAACACAATCTTCCTACCAACCCTATGTTACCAATGCCAAACCTGGACAATAAAAGAAAAAGAGAAAAGAAAAATCACAACAACAGAAATGAGATTCCTGAGAAGAATACTCAATGTATCAAGAAGAGATAAGATCAGAAATGAAGAAATTAGGACTAAAGTGGGGGTCGTAGCTGCTGTCAGCGACTTGTGCGCTGCAGCTTTTCAAGACTCCGCTACTTTCGCACTGCACGAAATAACAATTCATGACATTTGCGAAAGGAATGCAATTTATTCAGAGCCGACATTTGAATGGCTCTACGAGCGTTAGGTTTCATCATCAGTACACAATATGAATACATCAACGTGATGATAGATGATGCTAGCATTACACAATCTAAATGAACAGCCCTATGTTTGCCTATGGCCTAGAAAGGTATCGTATTGGTCAAGGATACGTCTGCTCTCTCTACCGTCTCCAGTCAGTCTCCGCTGTTTGACTCTGGCGTACCTTAGTTCTAGGCTGCAGTTCGTCGCTAATTCATTTACTGATTTCGTAGAATGGTGACATTGATGGCTGTATCACACGCAATGAAATGTACACGGTGGTTACGATGGTAATGTTCACTGATGATTTTATACATTTCAATTGCTTTTAGTATACTAACACACTTTCTAATTAATATTGGTAGAATTTCACACTTTACCGATCTAATTTGACTCAATTGTGGTTCACACTCCACAAATTGGCGATCGTATAATTCACCACAAGGAAAAAATTAATTTATAGCATGTATCACAACAAATTTGTATTACTTTGCAATATATCACACATCAATAATGTTGAAACGTGCATTGAATTAATTCTGGTACAGAATTTTGTAATATTAATGGATAGCTAGCGTTCGTTCAGTGGTTTATAATACCACTTGCATGTTGGCGTTAACTACTCGTTAAATATTACTACAACTGCCTGCCATGACTGCTCAGAAACGTTCACTGAAATCTGACAGTAATTGTACTGCTGGCGTTGGTTTGCTGTGTTCTGACACCAATTCGGGGTCTACTGGTGTTTATTCCCTGTGTTCTGACACTAATTCGCCGCTGGCGTTGATTCATTGACCATTCTGACACCAATTCGGGGTCTAGCCTGTCAGCGACTTGTGCGCTGCAGCTTTTCAAGACTCCGCTACTTTCGCACTGCACGAAATAACAATTTATGACATTTGCGAAAGGAATGCAATTTATTCAGAGCCGACATTTGAATGGCTCTACGAGCGTTAGGTTTCATCATCAGTACACAATATGAATACATCAACGTGATGATAGATGATGCTAGCATTACACAATCTAAAAGGAACAGCCCTATGTTTGCCTATGGCCTAGAAAGCTATCGTATTGGTCAAGGATACGTCTGCTCTCTCTACCGTCTCCAGTCAGTCTGTCCACCCGCTACACATTCCGTGGACCAGCACGGACACTTTACTCTCCGTGCAGTCGCTAGTATTGCGTGCCTGGTCTTGCCAGCACGCCGGCTGGTGAGTTTGAGTAACCTGCCATATCACGGTTACTCGCAAGGACCAGCAACCCAATTGCTTGGGGAAAGCCCTCGCTCATCTGTACTTGTCGACCTCTGGTCTGACACAAATGTGTCTCCCTGTGAGGTTATTAATAGTACTCGGTGTCTTCCTTGTCTGGTGTTTCTCTACTAGACAAGTAGAGTTAACTCATTACTCCTGTAAGGTCTTATTTGGGATGCTGACAGCTGCACTAGATTTTATGAGAAGGCAGGAGGTCAAATTGTTTGGCCATGCAAGTAGGTTGCCAACTAACAGTATACCACAACAAGCGATGGTGTACAGACCAGAGGGAAGCAAAGGAAGAGGTCGACCACGTAAACGATGGACGCAGGGAATAGAGTCCATGGGGATATTGATACATGGAGCTCATAAGCTGGCACTCTCCCGCTGTTTATTCTTCACCTCGACACCACAAGGTACAAGAGGAACATGATGAGATGAGATGATCGTATTCCAGGGCTCCTGATATCTTCGGATTGCAATAAATATAGAATTATATAATTTAGGAGGAATATCTCTAGTATCATATAATATGTTCAGCAATCTGGTAACGTGATCTATTTTCATATTCTTCCAAGGCAGTGATCATTTTGTTGAGATGCTTGTCTGGACCCAGGGTCTTGCCAGATTTCATATGGTTAAGAGCATTTTAACATCTATCTTCAGAATTGATGGTCCTTCATTATTACTCCAAATATCATAATATTCTTCTCCTGTATCATCATAGAGGTTTTTCTAATACAATAGCATGTTGTTGTTTTTTGTAGTTTATTTTTTATTTTGATGTTTCCATCTTTTGTTTTCATGCAGCCTTTTGATGTAGGTTTTATTTTAGTTGTAAGCTCATGAATTTTTGTTTGCATTAATATGTTAGTTTTACTGTTTTGTTTCTGATTTTCCTGTGAATCTCTTCATATTTGTCCTGATTATTATTGTTGTGTCTTCTTGTTTCCATAAGTCTTTAACATCAAGGTGCACGGGGCAGGAGAAATGACAGGAGATTGCGAGGCTGCTCGACGGTACATGATGGGAGCGACGTTCTGCTATTATTCTAATTTATCAGAAAGATCCAATTAAGCTAATAGTTCTGTAATCCTGACAATCACAGCTCTTGGCTTCTTGGGTAGTGTGATGAAAATTGATATTTTCGATTCGAGAGGATTTTTATTTCCCCTATAGTTATACCCAGTATTGTATGATCCTTTATAACACAAACAAAATCGTATTGGAAAAAGTATTTCCACATGTTAATGTTTATTCTGATGATGCACTCTGCCAGAAGGCAAATTCAGTTCTCTATATTATAATGCATATATGTATTTATTTCCTCTAGGTGTTAACAATCATTTTGATATGTGTTGTGGGAATCAGCTTCTTCCTGAGATATTATGAATTTATTGAGATCCTGAAGGACTTTCAAAAATATGGACAGCATCATTTCTATAACTTCGAGGCTGTATTTCAGATGCACGAGCAACTACACATATACCTGGCAATGTTGGGAGGGGTAGTCATCTTCAAAATGTTGAAAGTCACAGCGTGAGTACTCACAGCTCGGATTATAATCATGCACCAGCAATATTTACAATTATTTTATAACCGTGTTCACAACTGCTAGTCAGTGTATGGTCTAGTGCTGTTGGTCATTATACCCACGCAATTGCTCAGTATATTTTATTGTATATACTGTTTAGATTAACAGTTTATTTTCTTATTTTATTTCCCCTATAGTTATATCTCTGAAAAAGTACCATATGTATTATTTCGTTCAGCTTCTTATGTCTATAAAACCATTTATTCACTTTGTAAATTCAAACACAGAAGCCACAAACAGCCTATCCACTCGCATTACTGCACATTATTATTAGTAGTAACACTCATTACTACAGATTGTTATGCGTGCTCACTCTCGTTTAATCTTTGTGGTTTGTGTTACTGTGCTTCCTTGTTGCTGTTTGCTGATCACTGCTTGTGGTTCAACGTTCTCTGTTGTTTAAATAAATTTCATAATGCATTTCATGTCTCTCTATTATTGCTACCAACAATAACACATTGGTAATGGTGATCTCTAGAGACTGAAAGTAATGATACTGATTGCCTAATCACTTACAGCAGTAATAAAGAAAACTATTTACTGATATTGATTGACTTTTAAAAAAGTGGTGGGAATAAGCATAGAACAGAGAGCAGATTAGACAGAATAAGAAATGGCGGATAAATGAATGCACGCATGGGGTTAAACCTGCTTGTTTTCAACTGATGACAATACCAGACTGAAGGCGCAAATGCATTATGACGTACGACTAATGGGAGTCATTGCTTGTCCTGTGCAATTTTAATGATATAGCTTCCCCAACAAGTGAAATGCATGTGTATTAGATTTGGATAACTATAACAATAGGGAGCCGCTGTGGCCTAATGGCTAGATTCGCATGTCGCTCAGTGGCCCGAGGACCGATCCATATCGGGGTTGACTTCAAGGTCGACCTGCCTATAATGGATACCAGGAAATACAGTTGCGAAGTAAAGCCAGCCGGCTGACCAGATCATTTACGAGTGGTCATATTCAAATATGGATCTAGGAACATGTGCCGATTGCGCTTTCAGGCGTGTAAAAGAGATCCTAGTGTGTGTTTATTTTTATACATACAGCCTTCTATTATCCAAATGGACAATAGTTATGACACGCCCTGCACCTCAACAGTAATGCATGTTGCTCTTTTCTTTAATCTACGGTAGGTTATACACATGTTGAGCACAGTTGAATGTTTATATATTTCACTGTCAGTTTGTTTGTTTGTTTGTTTTGTTTTTGTTTTTTGATAGAGTTAAACAACACGTTTTAATAATAATTAAAAATGTTATCATATCTGTATTCATTTCCAGGTTCAACCCTTTAGTGGTGGTAACACACAGGACGTTCATCAATGCTCAAGATAATTTTTATGGCTTACTACTTATTATTGTTATCTTGTTTCTTGCTTTCGCTGTCACTGGAATACTTGTTTTTGGTAAAGTGTTGCGTTCATATCGGTCACTTCGTATTAGCCTGTTTACTCTTATCTTCTTTATTATGGGGGAACCAGAATACGAGTCTTTAGTAGAAGCTGACTTAATTTTAGGACGGGTATATTTCTTTGTAGTGACCACTGTATCACAGTATCTGGTTGTCAACTTTTTTTGCTCTATTCTGCAAGAAGGTTTTGAATTAACTAGATACATGGCATTCAGGAAAGAACAAGAGACTATCATGTACATGGCGGAGAGAATAAAATTCTATTCAGGATTCGGGCCGGGCAATGTGAGAATCAAAAAGCCTCAAAACATCTGAAATTCCATAGGTTCCATAACACGTGATATTTATGTGAATTACATTTGAGCAACTACAGCAAAAGGTAGCAGCTGTGGCCTAATGGCTAGACACTAGCATGTCGCCCAGTGATCAGGGAATCGAACACACTTTCATTGACAATTATCTTGTTATGTCAGTTGTTGACACCATTTGACACCATCCATTTCTTCTCCTGTCTGCCTGCGATCCCCTAAAGCAGCATAAGCACACAAAAATGACCAGCCAAGCCAGATTATGTGAAGACGTTGCTTTTTTCTTTCGCTCATTTTGAACCAGAGAGTAGTCCATTTCATGGGGTTATCCGCATGGTCCGCTAGAACATGTTGGCTGTAAATGCCAGTCTAGACCTGTTCTGACCTATTCATGCTGACTGACATTTACAGATACAGCTTTCTATCGGGTCAGGTTGCCACAACAACCCTTCTCAAATACATCTTACGCCAAGAGTGATAGGTTATCATATTTCTGTTCTTACCTAACGGACAGAAACACCAAATGAACAAGTACTAAAAGAAACACATGGAAACCGTAAATTGATTTGAGAAATTAGGCAAAGACGGTCAACGTTGTTGGGCACATTATGAGGGGAAGTAACCTGGCCAACGTAGTGGCAACTGGAAAAATTGATGGGAAAGAAGCCAGGGTAGGCATATAGATAAATAGTGTGTGGCATAATCGAGACAAGAGCACAAAGCTGATTCAAAACTATGTTTATCCAGTGAGATCGAGAACCATGACCGCCCAGGCATATTGGCATTGCGCATGCCAATTATGATGTCCTCCCATCATGTTACCCTTTTAGGCAAATGAGAGTTTCCCTATTTTAAATGTTAAAGTTGGTTGTTTGGCACTAGGTCATACTATATTTCTTTATTGTCTCGTTGTGTTGTTCTGAATGGAAACAATATTTCTTACATTGTTCTGAAATTATTGGTTGCGTATATATTAAAAGATTACTTATATTTACCAATTTCTCGTGTTATTGTGATAATAGTATTAACATAGCGAATGCCTGATTAAGGGAAGCGAAAGAAAAATGAGGACTTATGTAGATGCTGCAAAGATGTGGTTTTATGGAAGAATGATGAGGACATCGTGGGCGGATAGAAAGACCAATGAAGATATCTTGTAAAAAGTTAACTTACAACGAGAACTGGTTACTGGCATAAGATGAAGACAGTCCACACTCTTTGAGTAGGTTATGCGACGGGAAAAACTGGGGTAGTCACAGTGTGGTGGCTGGAGGAGAAGAGAGGCAAGGGCAGACCAAGAGAGAATCTGGACAGCCTGACATCATGGCTTGAAGGAGCGTCGACATGAGAGATGATTCGCAGCACAAGACAGAAGGTTGTGAAACGATAATGATCAACAACGCCACACGCCAAGGACTATCAGAAGAAGAAGTATTGGAATATATGTTCATGTTTATTGATTATGTGGTTGTTTCGGGATTTGAAATTTAAATATTGAGCACAACCCACTACTGGCAACGCCGATCGCATTCTGGTATGAACCTAAGGCCCATCCACGTCAATATGGAAGCACTATACTCGAGTTTCGCCCTCATTTGAGCTTGTCAGTAGTGCATATCCCTGACCGGATCCGGAAACAGTCCCGGATCACGCGTGTGAAGCGGGTGTGTAACCACGGGGCACACACTGGACACACCAAATTATCACAACAGAATATCACAACGCTACCCATCGTAGGCTATGCTCAAGATTGCCCAATCGCCGCGACCGACGTCCGTCAATCGATGGGACCCGAACGATCAGGACTTCTCACTGGCAAGGAACACCAGGCCTCCTAAATCCAGTGAGCATGCAAACGGCCCTTCTGTCAGTTCCTATTATTTTCAGCCTTAAGACAAGCGTAGTGTTCATGTTTATGACAAATTCATGTCCGAAAAATATTTACTTATATTGTTCCAATTCAATACATGTAGCTACAAAATAAAAGAAGTGAACGACTAGAAAAAGAAAAGTAGGGGTTCTTTCCATTGATCATGCTGAACTTATTTAAACGTGAAATTTCTCCTACACTAATCAATAAGATCACTCGTTTCTGACTAATTCAGAATTAGAAAAAAAAAAATAATACATGAATATGTTGGATGCCTAGTGAATTCATTAGCGCCTCAGAACAGGACACAATAGATTACGCAGCCACATGTATACAAAATGCAATATTGGTGACTCAGCCATGTGCACATGTGGTATGGCCTTGCAGACAGCAGAGCACACACTCCAGGACTGCCCAAACTACAACATATCCAGGCGAACCTTCTGGTCTAGAGAGACAACAGTGGAAGATACAATCTATGGACCGCTGAGTGGACTAAAAAAGACTGTTAGATTCATACAAGAGACAACATTGCAGTTATGGACATATTTCATGCGAACGAAATAAGAAGAAGTAGAAGAAGAAGAATAGCATGTCCAAAGTCTAATAGAGATGCTAGTGGTTCTAATAGAATGCAATGTCAGTTGTGGGTCCGATACTATAATACTGGGTTGAATGCCCTTTATGTCTGCAGTGGAATGACTTACCGCATGCATTTTGATATATAGCATCATCATCATTATCAAGTGCCTTGCCGGCTGGCATGGGCTAACAAATTTATTCACAAATCGCAATCTCCGACAGCATGAATCGATTCATGTGTTTTTGTTTCCCTTCCGTGCCATGACGCAAGACTGCAGGTAACTTTTTTCCTCTTGCTGCCTTCATTTATCTCTCTTTTCACAAATCTTCTCGTTCGTTCGTTCATCACGAATGATGAGGACCATTCATTCCTTGCATCTTTTAATTTGATGAAGAACGAATGACTTGCGCTTTAGATTGGATTATAGTGAGGAAGTGGTTGCGCAACTCCTTCGACCTCACTCTCTCGTCCGCGTCCATCTGGTTCCAGTGGCGAGCATGGCAAGACGACTGGAGACGGACATAGACGCAGTTGACGTTAGGCTGTCACAGGCCAGTTATCCCTGTATATATTGGCTCTCAAAACAACTAGTAGCCTAGAGCCTCATGCAAACGGCCCTTCTGTCAGTTCCTATTATTTTCAGCCTTAAGACAAGCATAGTGACGAGCGACAAGCGTATGACTACTGATGGAATCAACCAGATATCTATCGGACAGACGGACTATTCACGCACACGCAGGCCAAGAGTAGCATCGCTAAAGTGCGCCCTCCCGGTAAAAGGTGATACATGCAAAACCACTGGAAGCCTACCGACGAGCTTTCAAGCTACGCCGGCAGGACTGACCGAAAAAGAAAAAAAGCTATACCAGCTTACTAACTGCAGGCCCACTACTCATCGAGAGAGAGTGGGCGCTTATCGAGACTTTGTCGAACGGTTGTACAAATTTGCTCTTTTGCCCGCTCAAACCACGACCCTGGCTGCACGATGCGTTACATTCTCGAAACGCCTGCCTCGCTAACTTGCGTTGGCTTGGAAGATCCCATTTTGGTGCACCTCACACAGCCATCCGAGACACATGTCTTCTCATAATGTGACCACAAAATGATGACTGCTTCCTTCTGATGGATGTGATATAGTTGTCTATGCGACTTAACCTCCATCAAAATATCCGAAGGACCTAGGGATACTTATGTTGTTTAATTTCCTCTTAAAATTCTTTTTAAACGAATGTTATATTACTTGTGTCCAAAGTAGATTAATTTCTTAAACATAATACTGTTTTCGGGAAGTTGTCGTCGATGTTCAGCTCATGTAGAATATCAGTAGCAATCGATCAATCACGTGCCATGCCGGAAAGCGTGGGCGTTCATGACTCGCCATTTCACTCGATTACCAGAGTCGTGGATCAGCTCAGTGTTCCTGTCTCGTCCATGCCATGTGGCCAAGCCATCCAGATATTTTCCTTTCGGTCTTCCTCTTGGTCTGTTCCCCTCGATCTTGCCAGTTGTCACTAAGTTCTCCAGTCCATTTCTTCTCATAACATGTCCAAAAAAATGTGACTGTCTACGTCTAATTTCTCTAATCAATCTACGATTTTCATTTGTCTCCTGTAGTACTTGGTCATTGGTTTTTCTATCTGTCCATGGTATTCTTTGCATTTTCCTCAGAAACCACGTTTCTGCAGCCATCAGATGTTTTTCAGCTTGACTACACATTGTCCAAGTTTCCCAGCCATACAAAAGAACAGGCTCTATGTATCCCCTCAACACTCTCTTTCTCGTTTCAATTGACATCTTTTCGTTTTTTTTCTATCCAGCTATGCACGGCATGACGGGAAATCACTAGGGGCTAAGTTGACTTAAAACCTACCTTTGTGGGAGACATTTCGCGAGTGACGCCGAAATTGAATGTGAAGTGAAAACTTCGTTTAGAAAACAGAGCACGCAGTTCTATCTAGTCGGTTTGGGATGACTGATAAAACGATGAGATAAGTGCATCAATGTTGGTGGAAATTATGTTGAGAAATAAAGGGACAATGAATGTATAAAAATTAACTGGTTTCAAGTTGTTATCATATTTAGTTATTTTTCTATAGCAAGTCGTGACTTACTTATTAATTTACCGTCGTACTTTCTAATGTCGCTCTTATCATTATATGATCAAAGAGAGATATTTGTCGCTTTCTTTTGTGTTGCATAACATTATACATTGTGTATGTGTGTGTGCATGTGTGGGTGTGTGTGTGTGTGTGTACGTGCGTATGTAACAAGACACACAAATCAGCGCAGCACCATAGTATAGTAAACACACCATTATATGATTGCTGGTCGTTGTCATATTCTGTGAGTTCAGAAATAGTGTGGACATATGCTAGTTACGCAATAAGAGAGGGTTACATATTTATTAACTCTAGAGATGATTATCACGAGCCAAGGCTAAGAGTAGCTGATTCCCGTGGCCTAAAAGGCTTGCAAATGCGATTCGTGAGCCACTTACCACGCGTTCGAAACACAGCGGCGACTGATTTGGCAGCAGATCGTGTCGCGCTCGGGTTTTAACGTGTTGGAATGGGAGCCGGTTGTTCAGAAAGCAATAGCAAACTACTGAACATAAAACTTGCTATGACATCAACAACTAAATTACCACAATTAAAATGCTGATGTTGACAGCGACGTCCTGTAAATAGGATATAAAAGGGTTAAGAGTTGTAGACAGAAGAACTTTCATCATCATCATCAAGTGCCGTGCCGGCTGGCGTAGGCGTTCATGGCTCTCCATAGATCTCGGTCTATGGTTTTCTGGATCAACTCTGCTGCTGATATTCCTCCATGCCACCGTCTCAATCCATCCAGCATCATTTCTCTTGGTCTGCCTCTGCCTCTCTTCCCCTTGATCTTTCCAGTTGTTACGATGTTCTCCAATGCCTCTCTTCTCATCACGTGACCGAAGGAAGATGTTTGTCTCTGTCTTATTATTGTATATAATGTTCTAGTTTCATTAGCCTGTTTCAGGCAGTCGTCGTTAGTTACTCTGGCAGTCCAAGGAATTCGCAACATTCGTCTCAGGAACCACATCTCTGTTGCTTCTAATTTCTTCTTAATTTGTTCATTTACATTCCAAGATTCACTGCCATACAGCAAAACTGGTTCTACATAGCATTTCAGCACTCTCTTTCTTACATTCAGTGATAGCGACTTATTGCATAAGATACTCTTCATTTTCTGAAATGCGGCGTTTGCCTGCCCTATTCTGCTCCTAATCTCTGTTGTACATCTTCCATCTGATGTTATAAATGCCCCTAGGTATCTAAAATTATCCACTTGGTTAAGGATTTTCCCTTCTATTTCTATGTCACATTATGGTGTCACCATTTTCTTTGATATTACCATTGTTACTGTTTTCTTGATATTCAAGGAGAGTCCTTTTCTTGCACTCTCTGTTACTACAACATCTAATAATTGTTGTAGGTCTGTTGAATTGTCCGCCATCAATACTGTGTCATCTGCATAGTATACTATTTATATTATAACCTCCAACTAGTATTCCTGGCATCTCTTTGATTTCTCTCATTATTACTTCCCTATACAGGGAGAAAAGATCTGGTGACAAGACACACCCTTGTCGTACTCCTAGCTTTATCTGTTCGCAACTACCCTCTTTATTTCCCATTTTAATTGCTGCTACTTGGTTCCAGTAAACATTCTTTATTATTCTTGAATCTTTTCCATCAATGTTGATATCTTCCAACATTTTAATCAGTTCATCATGTTTTACTTTATCAAATGCCTTAGTATAATGTATGAAGCACAAATATATGTCTCTCTGTTTCTCTATTGACCTTTCTATTAGTGTCCGTAATGTATAAATTGCATTGTTTGTGCCCTTTCCGTCCACAAATCCATACTGTTCTTCACTAATTTCCATTTTTATTTTCTTTTTGGTTCTTCTCATTATGATTGTGAGTAGACGCTTAGTGATATGGTTTATAAGGTTAATTGTACGAAAATCTTCACAATCAATTGCTCCTGGTCTTTTTGGTATAGCTATAAATACAGATCTCAGCATAACACTGGGTAAATATCCACTGCTGTAAATATCATTCAACATTTTGGTTAATATATCTACTCCAAATTCTCCCAATACTTCTAATTCTTCTATTGTGATTTCATCTGGCCCAGCTGTTTTTCCTTTCTTCATACGTTTCATAGCGTTAGCGACTTCTTCTTTCAGAATAGGTGGACCTTCTAAATTACTATCTTCTGTTAATTCTTACCTTTCTCCATCTTATAATTCTCTTATATACTCATTCCACCTCTTCATTATAGCACCTTCCTCTAATAATATCTTTCCTGTTTTTGATTTCAAACACCCTGTATTTATTCTTATTTTTCTTCCTGTAAGCTCACTGATTTGTCTGTGCATATTTTTTGTATCTTTAATGGAATTTAATTCAATTCTTTTGCATTGCTCGTTTAACCAACTTTCTTTAGCCTTCCCACATTTATCTTTTATTTCTTTATTTATATTAACGTATTCTTGTTTGTCATTTTTACTCTGTTTTCTTTTGTCCATCAGTTTTAAGATTTCTTCATTCATCCATTTTTTTCTTAGCTATTTTGCCTCTCTCCGGTAATACTTCTTTGCTAGTTTGATGAATGGAGTCCCTTAACATTTCCCATTGTTCATTTATACTCTGTATTTTAGCTATTGCATTGTACCTATTTTTCACAGTCACTTTGTATTGTTCTTGCATTTCTTTATCTATTTTCAGAACCTCTTTATTAAGTCGCATGTTCTTAACCATTTTTTCCCCTCTCTTTAATCTTACTTTTATTTGTCCACATAGTGGTACATGATCACTATTACAGTCAGCACCAGGCATTGTCTTTACATTAATTAAAGCATTTCTAAATCTTTTATTAATTAGTATGTAGTCAATTTGGTTGCGTATTTTCTTATCAGGGCTTTTCCATGTGTACAGTCGTCTTTTATGGTGTTTAAACCATGTGTTTCCAATTATCATATCATTGATATTTGCCCATTCTATTAGCTTTCCCCTCTTTCATTTCTTGTACCTAAACCATAATTCCCCACTACATCCTCAATTTTTCCCTTTCCTACTTTTGCATTAAAATCACCAAAGTATTATTTTTATTTCTCGTGATCCAATTTGAGCCATCACCATTTCTATTTCGAAGAACCTTAGTGAAAAATATTAGTGGATTCTAGCTATATAATGACTCTACTCAAAATAACGGCAAAGCATTTTGACATACCAATGTTAAAGATGTATATTCCAACAACAGATACAAGCGGGAAAGAAATAATAATCATAGAGGCATGAGCGCAGAGCGCAGGATAAGCGACATGTAAGCACATCCTGGAGTAATACGGAATAGGAGCCAGAAATGGCAGATGAGACTGGCTGATATAATTTTGGGGAAAAATCATCTCATTCTATGTATCACATTTACCCAACATGAATCTAGAAACGGTGTCAGTGGAGAAAGCCCTGGAGGCAGAATTGGGAAACACAACTGATTATGTTACGATTGGAAATAGGTTTAACAACAACATTACACATGTGCGATCACAGAATATCAGCGCGAATCATAATCGAGTGGTTATAATAATACAAAAAATACTAAAAAGCATACACACAGAGTTTTAAAGACATCGATTTCACCTTGTGGAATGGCTCTCGTCGCTTCAGAGGTCACAGATTGTGAGAATTGTATGGATATTTTGCCTTGGCCATGCGGGTGTACGGGGGAATGAACAGGCTGATAGGCTAGCAGGGAATGCACCTCTTGGTGGTATCTTGCCTATGGACAAGGGGGAGGTGGTCGTGCGCTTGTTGGACCAGGTGGAGAAGGCGAAGGAACAGATTTAGAACCCATATGTGGAAAGAATGAGATTGCGGGGGATCGGCAGGGGTTCTGGAAGAATCTCAAAACTGAGAGGGAAGACCAGGAGAACATTTAATCAGATATCGGTTGGAACGATTAGTAGTATGACTCTTCTTGGGTTGTTGAACGAGGTGCCTGAGCACGTATGGGAATGCCCTGAGTGCAGTGATGTCGGTTCTTGACTCAACTCAACTCAAACTTTCACCGCAATAAGATATATCAGCATTGAAACAACCACAACACCCGGAATACAAAATTAATACACCAAAGAACTGAAATGACATCACTAAAAAGAATGACATCACTAACAAAAGAACACACATATCGACGTGTTGACTGGACGAAAGTTTTGAGCCTGTAACCTGCGGCACGCTTCGCTTCGCTTTAAAATATGAGTTATACTAATTACTTATTTTCAACTTAATCAGTTAAAACTTACAGTTTTACCAAGGCATTAGTTGACTACTGATCAGCTCAGGGAATTCTTCCCACATCTCAATACAATTAGAACAGCACTTCTGTTCCTATCAACAAGCTGGGCCAACATCTCTCATCAGCACAAACCGATGTGGCTCACTGCTAACACAAAACTGGCTTCAGATTCCTTTGTCCGTTTGAGTTCCGGCAGTGGCCATGGCAATACAGCTTTCACAGACCAAACCAAGGTGCATCGGTTTGGCGCTGTGACAAATATATATGTTGCAGACAATATATGATACTGGAGATATACCTCCTGAATTACGTAATTCAATATTAATTGCAATCCCGAGGGAATCAGGAGCCTTGGAATGTAATCAACATGTCTTTGGTCTGGTATTGAGACGAGAGACATTGGAGAACATCATGACGGCTGGACAGATCAAGGGATAGAGAGGGAGAGGCTGAACAAGAGAAATGATGCTGGATGGATTGACTTCTTGTCTTCTCAAGAATCCCATTTCTGTATTTTTAATGCTGTTCATAGACAAAGAAAAAAGCATGATAACATTTATGGTGCAAGCAATATCTATCTTTGCTTTATTGACTACACAAAGGCTTTCGATAGAGTGAGACATATACACATGGTAGATATGCTTGCAGATCAACAAATAGATGGGAAAGATATTACACTTATTAAAATATATATTGGAAACAACAAGCTGCCATAAGGATTGATAATGAAGTGGGACAATATCAGCCTATTAAGAGATGTTTGGCAGAGATGTGTAATGTCTCCAGATCATTTCAGAAATGTAGAAGATATAAATGGAATCTGCATTGGAGGACGAAACATCAATAACATTAGATATGCAGATGATACAGTATTGATTGCAGACAATGTGCAGGATCTGCAACAATTAGTAGATACGGTTGTTGCACACATTGAACAACTTGGGTTAGAATTAAATTGTAAAAAGACACAGATTATGGCCGTCACTAGGAAGAAAGAAATCCCATAATGTAATATACAAGTAAATGGGAATATTCTTCAACAAGTGAATCGGTACAATTATCTCGGAACAGTCATAACATCTGATGGGAGATGCCCTGAAGAGATTAGAACAAGAATTGCCATGGCGAAAGTAGCTTTTAGCAAGATGAAAAACATACTGACCAATAAAAAGATGTCAACTGAAACGAGAAAAAGAGTGTTGAGTGGCTACACAGAGCCCGTTCTTTTGTATGGATGTGAAACTTGGTCAATGAGCAGTCAAGCTGAAAAACATCTGATGGTTGCAGAAATGTGGTTTCTGAGGAAAATGCAAAGAATAATATGGACAGACAGAAAAATCAATGACCAAGTAATACATGAGACGCATGAAAATCGTAATGTGATTAGAGAATTTAGACGTAGACAGTCAAAATCTATTGGACATGTTATGAAAAGAAATGGATTGGAGAACTTAAGTGACAAATGGCACAATCGAAGGGAACATACCAAGGGGAAGACCGAGAGGAAAATACCTGGATGGCTTGGTCACATGGCATGATCGAGACAAATCAAACATCAAATCAAATCAACTTTATTAGGGTCACAAATTGGGCGCGCAGGCCCGTCTTACATTTGGCCCTTCCAATCACTCGTCTTTCGTTCATCAAGAGCATTATACATTTACATAGGAGGAAAAATAAACATTGTGAAATGAATGTTGTAAACATAAACAAGGCTAATTACCATGTTATGAGGCCCATCTCCCACCTATCCATACATCACCCCACCCACACAACCCCACCTACCCACACACACGCGCACCAAGGGACACATACACACCCCCACCTTCCGACACACACGCACACCAAGGGACACATACATACCCACCAACCGACCCATCCCCCTCCCGCACATCCCCCACCCACACACACTGCCCTCACCTGATCCCCCAACCAAAACACACTCGCCACCCACAAACATTCCCCCACCAACCTACACATCCCACGCCCATCCACATCCTACCCCACACATCCTCTCCCCACCCTCACCTCAAACCACCCATCCCCCAGCCACATCTCCATCGACAACATATTCCCCACACACACACACACACAATCCCCCACCACCGCACACATCGCACATCCACTCACACATCCCCAAACCACACACACACATCCCCACCAACTGACATGTCCCTATCCCCCCCCCCCACACACACACACACACATCTCCCTAACCACCCATACATCCCCAATCCACTCACACACACCCCACCACCCACACATACAACTTCCACCCACCCACACATGCCTTAACCTAATCCCCCACCACACAATCCCCCACCCGCACATCACATACACCCCCTACCACGCACTATTCCCAACCCACGCATCACACACACACATATCCCTCACCAACACATCCCCACTTACACACTACACACATATCCCCCACCCAGATACCACACAATATTCCCACCCACACCCACACAGATACCCTTACCCATCCACCCCACATACCCCCACTCACACACCACAAAAATCACCCACCCACACACACATACCTCACCCACACAATATCACCAACCAACACACCACACACCTCTCCCCACCCACACACGCATTCCCTAACCCAGACAGGAACATTGAGCTTATCCACGACTCTGGTGATTGAGTGAAATGGCGAGTCATGACCGCCCACGCTCTCCGACATGGTACATGAATGATTGATTGAATATCTATCGAAGCTGAAATTGGTGTGCACGTAATGACTTATTTAGCCTCTTTTAACAGGACTCTGACCCGTTCAGCACTCATTGTGACTCCAACAATACACAGACAACGAATTATTCTGACAGCTTCGTGTCCATGTTTTTCTTGGTTGTAAACGTACACACACATTACATTTATTTTGTTTTATTTGACTCGCATCAGGTTGAAATGTTGTTGTACTAAGCTGCGCAAAGGAAATACAGCAAAATGCAACACATTACAAGGTTACTGTAGGCAGAAATGCATTTTATATTTGATGTTTGATAATGTCTGCTGAATGGTTAACGAGCAATCGGTGTTGTATCTGTACTACTTTTCTGTCAGTCAGGTTGCATATTTACTAATTAGTTATGTCGCTATAGTAGAAACGCGCTAATTAAAATAAAGGAACATTTCTTCTCACACATTCTGGGCGTATCTGATATGTGGTGCCAGCCCCATATTTTGTATAAATGTCGTAGGCACTTCTACTGAGTGAGTGCGTGGCGCGACACTGTGAGCTGTGAATTTCGCGTGGAATGCTTTGACATCTGTCCGCGTTTGTCTGTAGCGTGAACTGCATGTTCGGAACGATGGTGGCCGGCTATTGCTGAATTGACTGATTTGCCTATTCGGTTCACATGTCCATTTTTCAGGAGACTCCTTTGAGTTGTCGCTGGAGCTACAGAGTTCGTGATATGTGCGGCACTTTCGGGGGGGGGGGGGGGGGGGTCGCCCTGCGGGAAGAGACCAAGTCATATGGGATAAAACCCGGGTAAATGAAGTCTTTCTGGAGGTCTTTTGTGTTGGCATTCTGGCGGTGGCATTATGCACAGTGTACCTGTGCGGGCTGTTGGCTTGCCGAGACTCCTGTCTATTCCATTGTTCACATAGGGCCGTGAGGAGCATTTTGTGTGATACTCACTGGCACTGGAACGGAGCATAATGGGGTCGACCCGTTGCCGTGAAGTTGTAACCGCGACTAACTAACTAGTTATGTCGGTACAGAAAATTACATATTAAGTGACAACTCACCCACACTCGTAGAATATATATATATATATATATATATATATATATATATATATATATATATATATATATATATATATATATATTATATATATATATATATATATATATATATATATATATATATATATATATATATATATATATATATATATGTGTGTATGTTTGCATATCCTTTACAGGACATTGCTGTCAACATCATCTTCTTTCAGCTGATTGTTGATTTCTTGGCAAGATTACGTTCAGTAGTTTGCCATTGCTTTCTGAGCGGCCGGCTCACATACCCCGTAAGTTACCGACGCGATTCGAACCACTGCTGATTCTCACCATCGTCACGTTACTTACTAGAGTATACGAGATTACGGAGAAAATTCGCTAACCTCTAGGCCAGGAAGCCGGCTACACTCTTAGAACCGGACATTATTCATATATTTATTACCGTTTGCTACCAACGAATGGCCCTTGCAAACGCTGCCACAAGCTTTATGTGTGGTGTGGCGTTGTAGTTGGGGCGTCGATATAACATTGGCTAGCAGGCTTGCCTTTCGGTCCGATGGTCATGAGCTCAAACCTCGAAGAGCGTCGATATATTTTTTCGTTAATATTTGACGTGGGTTCCCAGGTCGACCCAAAGTAAACGGATTACAATAAAGTTTATCAGGAGGCCGCCGGCATGATAATGACCACACCACCAATCAAGTGTTTGCGGCATTTATAAACAATATGGCGCTGGCACCACATATCATATACACACAAGGTGTCTGAAGAAAGGTTCCTTTATTTTAATTAGCGTGTTCCTACTAAAGCATGTAGTTAAACCCTTTTAACTCAACATAAGTCGCAGTCCAATATCCACACGTTCCTTTGGAGTGTTATTTATAGCCCACTCTTCTTCTTCTTCTTCTTCTTCTCCTTCTTCTTCTTCTTCTCTTCTTCTTCTTCTTCTTCTTCTTCTTCTTCTTCTTCTTCTTCTTCTTCTTCTTCTTCTTCTTCTTCTTCTTCTTCAGCCGAGAAAGAGAGAGAGAGAGAGAGAGAGCGAGAGAGAGAGAGAGAGAGAGAGAGAGAGAGAGAGCGAGAGAGAGAGAGAGAGAGAGAGAGAGAGAGAGAGAGAGAGATGTAACGTCGTGTCGAAAGAACTAAGCGTTATTTCCAGTGATTGTAACGTCATATGGAGTGATTTACACGTCTTGTCGAGTAATTTACACGTCATGTCGAGTAAATTACGCATGACACTGATTCCAGTCTGACTGAAAGAGTGTGGGCTTTGCTGGTCACGTGTTTCAACCACTGGATCACAATCATCATGACAATACCTTTAACGCTGCACCCCTCAGAAGGTTCATGTACAACGTTTTACCCATGGTGAAAACAAATTGTTTGTGTAAATAACAAATGCATTTGTATTTCAATGAATTAATTTTGATAACCACATAGTTTATGGTTTTCGTTTTCTCTTTTTTTGTTTAATTTTCAGGGTTGTTATCCTGGTTTTGTTATATCCTGCGCTGTCCACAGTGATGTCACAAAGTATGTTACAGTTTATTTTATTTCTTCGCATGCAATCTTCTCACTATTGACATTTTAGTTTTTATTATTTTTAAAATTGGTAATGTGACTGGTTACAATTATTAATGGAACGTTATGTTTAGTGGACTCAGAAAATGCTGGGAAATGTTTATAAGAATATCAAGTGGAACATACTTTTTTCTTTTTAAAAGTATGCCATTATTTTCATGTAAAGTCATCAAATAACTGTCCGTGAATACATAATCTCCTCACAGAATGTCCACACGGGATGTATGGTGACAACTGTCTGTCAGTTTGCCTGTGTTCTTGGGAGGGAACGATTACTTGCACCAGCGACGCTGGGAGATGTATTTGCAAACAGGGATACAGTGGAAAACTGTGCAAACATGAAATAAATGAGTGTGACAGCCTGGAGCCGTGAGTAGTCCGAACGACGCGTGTTGATTCTTCTGCTGTCACATCTTCTGTATCACATGTTGTAACTGGACGACGTGTGTGTGTGTGTGTGTGTGTGTGTGTGTGTGTGTGTGTGTGTGTGTGTGTGTGCACGCACGCGTGTGAGACTGTGTGTAATCAAGTTTTATTATGGCGATCATGCTTATCTACATCCCAAATATACATATATAATCATCATCATCATCATCATCTTCATCATCACCAGCATCATCAACATCAAGTGCCCTGCCAGTTTGCGTATGCGTTCACGTCTCTGTACAGATCGCTGTCGTTGGTGTTCTAGATCAACTCTCCTGATGGTATTCCTCCATGCCACGGTCTCAGCCCACAAAACATCCTATTGCTTGGTCTGCCTCTATCTCTCTTTCGATTGATCTCTCCAGTTGTCACGATGTTCTCCAATGCCTCTCTTCTCATCACATGACCACAGAAAGCCGTTTGTCTCTGTTTTATTGTTGTATATAATGTTATAGTTTCATTAGTCTCTTTCAGACCATCGATGTTAGCTACTCTGGCTGTCCAAATAATTCGCAACATCTGTATTACAAACCGTCACTTGCTAAGCTACTGTATGTCGGCTCACTGGCGAAGGGCGTATGGACACAGTTCGTAATCCCGTATACCGAAAACACGTTCGAAACACAGCTGTAGGCGATTTCTCAGCATACCGCTATGCGTTTTTTTAAATGAAATAGTATGAGTGCCGGTCGTTCAGAAATCAATGGCAAACTACTGAACGTAAACTTGCCAAGAGATCACGAACAGAACATGGTAGTTTGACTGCCACGTTCTTTAAAGGATAAACCACTTTAAAGTAATAAAAGGGCCCTTAAAAGGTGGGGTAAGGCAGGTTTGTAACCAAGAACAGTCTTCGTTGCCTCCCCTTCAGACCGACAGACTTCATGACTAGGATCTAGGAGCATGCTGCATGCAGACTTTGCACTCCTCTGTTTCCAGCATCACATATGAATTGTGGCGAGGGTTATCGCCCAAGTCGAACACAACTGAGCATTGCCCACTTAGAGGTGGGTTTATCTAGTCGTAAACTTCTTATTCAATGGACACTGTGAGAAGCTGGTGAAGCATTGAATAGCACTATGGTCATCCCCAGAAACATGTGATTTAACTTGAGCGCCTGCAACAGTATCTGGTGAGGCACATAGCCGTTCGTGTTGTCTGGGTCTAGGTATATCACATGGCAGTGTGCTGTCTCTGTCTTCACTGAGAGAAATGTTGAACTCACAGGGAAGTCTGAATATACAATAATACAACGGGAAATTATGAGCGTTTACATGTAGATGTGGCAATCCAATCCAATAGTAGATCATACAACATGTTTCAACACAAGTGGCAGGGAATAAAAAAGTGAGAGAGGGAGATGATGAGATTGGAGAACAAACTGCGTTGAGGCAAACGAAGGATAAATTTACTGTTAAGAAAGGAAACAAAGAGATAACAAGAAAATAAAAAAAATAAAAAAAAGAAGTTCATGGGACGTGCATACATTGTGTGTAAAAATATAAAATAACACATAGTCAAGCAGCTTTACAGAACATGATTAATACACATATAGAACGTTGCGGTGACTAGCCTTCATCGGTAAATAAATACATATACAAAACACAACATATAGTCACAGAGAAGACCCTCCGGTGACTACATTAAGGCATAAGGACGGGATAAGAAGAATAAACCATATGATAAAATGAAAGCAATGAAGTGAAAATGAAAACTTGAAAAAAAATGTTGCCACCTATCTCAGAATCCCAAGCTGTATAATACAATTTTATTCATATATTATGTTTGACTCAAACAGTACTAACATACAAAGGTTAAAATAAAAAAAGGCAAAATTATGGCGCTGAATATACATCTAAAAGTATATATGTGAATATATAACATTTACTAACAGAAAACACAGGATAAGAATAAAAGTCAGTTGTATTAAGAAATTAACGTAATACTATTTATATAGGTAAATTAGAAAAGAGATGTTTTTGCCTGTAAGACGCGAGATTATTGATATCTCAAGAGGTGCAGATCTCTGTAATCTTTAATAACACACTAGATACACAAAGGATATTTCTACACCGTATATCTTCAAATTACAATGCAAGTTGGCAGGTCGCCGGGCCCATTAAGTATACAGATAAATAGCACAACTCTGAAACAAGTTAAAGAATTCAAATATCTTGGAAGTATGATCACAAAAGATGGTAGACTAGACAGAGAAATCGAAATCAGATGTCAAAAAGCTAGTCCACATACATATCACTTTTCACCCTTACAGAAACATCCAAATACAGGTATACCTATGTCTGCAAAACGACAGATAATAAACAGCATTTTCACACAAACCCTATGCTACCAGTCTCAAACTTGGACTTTATTCAAATCACACTTTCGCAAAATCAACACCTGCGAAATGAGATGCTTGAGGAGAGCTGCCAACTTAACAATCCGAGACCGAGTAAGAAATGCTGTTATCAGACACACAGTGGGAACAACACCTTTTGCTACATTTATTGAAAGACAGAAGTTCAAGTGGTTTGACCATTTCATTAGAATGCAACATCATCAACTACCATCACTGGCCTTACATCAAAGATCATCTGCGACGAGACCAAGAGGACGTCCAAGAAGAAAATGGATTAACGACATCAAAGACATTGTACAACTACACGGAATGACACTATCCAATCCCGCCCACCGGGCGCTGGAGCGCAAATTATTCCTCCCCACGGCGCTTGACGGCAGAAGTGGAAGATGATGATGATATTATGATGATGATGATGATGATGGTGATGATGATGATGATGATGATGATGATGATGATGATGATGATGATGATGATGATGATGATGATGATGATGATGATGATGATGATGATGATGATATCGTCAACTTAATGTGTGAGAAGTCAGTAATGAAAATACTGGAATGCATTGGTGCGTGCAGGTTCATATCTTCTGCATTCACACTCCAGATTCAGGTGCAAACCTCGAGACAAATATCGCTTGTCACCTGAATGAAGAAACAGTCCGAGGATACTTAAGTTAACAGCCATAAAGTGACTAGTATAAAAGGCAGATGGATGTTCGTTCATCACGAATGTTGAGGACCATTCATTCATTGCATCTTTTGATTTGATAAAAGGCAGATACAGTTACTCTTGATATGCAAAGTAGTGCGACAGAGGAATTTAGTCATCGAGAATGGGTGCAACGTGCAACTCGTGAGTTCATGTGTACTATCTAGTAGCATAATACTTCAGTCAGGTCTTAGTCAGATATGACTGAGCTACCGTATAACAGTAGACGGTACTACCTGGTCTCTGTTAGCGCCGAACGTTGGGCGGCGCTTACCAAACCCGACACCCCACATTGTGCCAACGGCTTCGGGCGGAAGAGCGCAATTGGGAGGGTACAAGCCTTACCCTGGTGCGAGGAAATGCAAGCTAAAGACAAAATTGTCATGGCAGGGCAGACCAGGCCCTAAGCCTTGGTTGGCGACTGGTCTAGGATCGAAGCTCCGACAGGCGGACAGTTAAAGCATTGGTTTGCTGATCCGGCAGCTTCTGCAGCTTGTCTTGTTCCAGATGTAGGGGTGTTACCTTTCCTCTGGAGTGAACTAGGCGGGCCGAGAGAGGGATCATGCTGCATGGGCAACACATGATCTCTATATTTTAGCCCAGGCTTTGTGCTATGGAGAGGCAAGTTTACTGCATATGCACCGACACTCGATTCCACTGATGATGTGAAGGATTTGTTCTATGAGGAGTTAGACTCCGTGATCAAGGCAGTTCCAAAATCTGACTACATTTATATGCTCGGTGATTTCAATGCTCGTGTGGGCAAGGACTCAAGTTCATGGCCAGTGTGCCTTGGAAAATACAACATCGGTCGCATGAATGAAAATGGGCAAAGGCTGCTGGAGCATTGCACCAGTAATGACCTATGTATTACAAACTCTTTTTTTAAAACAAAAGAGATGCATAAGGTCACATGGAAACATCCAAGATCCGGCCATTGGCACCAGCTGGACTTCATCATCACACGGAGACAACATCTGAACCATATATCATTGACTCGTAGTTACCACAGTGCTGACTGTGATACGGATCATTCTTTGGTTGTTGCAAGGGTTAGACTGAGACCAAAGAGAATCTACACAGCTAAACACAAATCTAGCCACAGGATTAATATTATTAACACTCATGATCCTGAAAAGTGCTTTCAGTTTCAACAGCAACTTGAAGATGCTTTCACTGATACACCAGAAAATTGTACAGTAAATGAAAAGTGGGGTCAAATTAAGGAAACTCTTTATAAAACTGCCGTAGGGGTTTACGGCACTGTGGATCATAAGAGGCAGGACTGGTTTGCGGCCAACAGCGAGACTCTGCAGCCCCTGATTGATAAGAAGAAGAAAGCTCTCTTAAGAAACAAGGAAAGACCAACGCGTAACACTCTGAGTGAGCTAAGGCAAGCTAGGAAGGATGTGCAAAAGGCTGCCAGGCAGTGTGCAAATGATTATTGGATCAAGTTATGTGAGTCCATTCAAATCGCAAGTGATAAGGGAGACATAAGAAGCATGTATGAAGGAATAAAGAAAGCTTGTGGTCCAGTGATCAAAAGAAGTGCACCATTGAAAACCTTGACTGGAGAAGTCATCACTGATAAGAAACAGCAGATGGACAGATGGGTAGAGCACTATTTGGAGCTTTACTCAAGTGAGACCAAACTAGCGGATGATGCCCTCAACGCCATAGAGGCCCTGCTAACTCTTGACCACCTGGACACACTTCCCACCATAACAGAAGTTAAGTGTGCTATAAATGAACTTGCATCTGGCAAGGCTCCAGGTAAGGATGGGATTCCAATAGAGGTTATCAGGAGTGGGCAAGACACACTCACTATACAGATCCACCAGCTAATAGAGCTATGCTGGCGTGAAGGACAAGTCCCACAGGATTTCAAAGATTCAAGCATCATAACAGCTGTACAAGAACAAGGGAGATAGGAGCGACTGTAACAACTATAGGGGTATCTCACTTCTGTGTATTGTTGGAAAAGTATTTGCCAGAATTGTTCTGCGCAGACTTCAAGTCCTAGGAGATCAAGTCTACCCCGAATCACAGTGTGGCTTTCGACAGAACCGGTCTACCACTGATATGATATTCTCATTGCGACAAATGCAAGAAAAATGCCGTGAACAGAATCAACCACTGTTTATTGCCTTCATCGACCTCACAAAGGCATTTGATTTGGTCAGTCGTGAGGGTCTGTTCAAGGCACTAAAGAAGATTGGCTGCCCACCAACTCTTCTGTCCATTGTGGAATCGTTCCACACAGGCATGAAGGGTATAATCAAGTTTGATGGTGCAACTTCTGAAGAATTTGAAATAAAGAGTGGAGTTAAGCAAGGTTGTGTACTAGCTCCCACCCTCTTTGGAATATACTTTTCACTTCTACTGAAATATGCATTTCGTGATCAGGATGGTGGTATATACATTCACTCACGCTCAGATGGCGGCCTCTACAATGCTCAGAGATTGAAGGCTAAGACCAAAATTAGGAGGGTACTGATCAGAGAGTTGCTTTTTGCAGATGATGCTGCAGTTACGACCCACTCTGAGGAAGAATTGCAATGTCTACTATCTGCATTCTCCAATGCTTGTTCTGAATTTGGTTTAACAATTAGCAAAAAGAAGACACAGATTATGTCACAAGGTGCACATGAGGTACCATCAATCTTTATTGACGACGCCGAACTAGAGATAGTAGACCATTTTACATATCTAGGATCAGTGGTAAATAGCAAATTATCCCTAGATCAGGAAATCAACATCCGGATTGGTAAGGCAGCAACAACAATGAACAGGTTAAGAAAAAGAGTCTGGGAGAACAGGAAGCTTACTGCCAAAACAAAAGTCCTTGTCTATCAAGCCTGTGTCCTTAGTACTCTTCTCTATGGCAGTGAAACCTGGACAACTTACTCACACCAAGAGAACAATTTAAACAGCTTTCATATGCGGTGTCTGCGAAGAATTCTTGGTATTAAGTGGCAAGACAAAATCACAAATACTGAAGTATTGGAAAGATCAGGTTGTGTGACAGTTTATTCCATGCTCAGTCTTCGTAGACTTAGATGGATAGGACATCTTAGGAGGATGGATGATGGTAGAATACCAAAGGATATCTTTTTTGGTGAATTACAGATGGGTAAGAGATCTCAGGGTCGGCCTCTACTACGATACAAAGATGTGTGTAAGAGGGACATGATTGATACAGGCATTGATAATGCACATTGGGAGCAAGTCGCCGCTGAACGTGTTGCATGGAGGGCAAATATCAGAAATGGAATAAAGTCAAAGGAGAAAATTATTGCAGAAAAGTCACACACCAAGCGTTTGAGACGTAAGATGGTGCATGATGGTGGAAATGACCACGTGTTCACATGCACCCACTGTGAACGGACATTTACAGCGCAAATTGGCCTTATCAGTCACACTCGCTACCGCCATAGTTAAAAGTTATTATGCCTTTTTAAAGCACAAACTATCGTCTGTCAAGACGGCAAGGTGCCAATGGATGGAATACTCCAGTGATCGATAATATGCACGACTCCACTGGGAGAGCAGCAACGATACAAATATTATAAATGGTTCAATGATGATATGACATTATATTTACGGTTACTATGAATGATAAATGTGTTTTTCTTTGTCATCATTCCAGGCCATGTGATCGGGCTCACATGTACTGCAAAAACACTATAGGCTCCTACAAATGTTTTTGTAGGGATGGTTATTTCATGTCTGATCTTGGCTACTGTGCACGTGAGTTATTATGTTTTAATCAATATACAATATGCATTTACGTATCTTAAATGTTTCTTAACACCTAACAATACGTAATATGTTTTAGAAGTGAAAAGAAGTTGGTGACATTTGAAACACATAAGTTTATGCTGTTTCATTTCGTAATAATACACGAATTAATGTTGACTAGAGAGAATTGGTAGCGGTTCTCTCAGCGTCGGTCACTTACGGGGTATGTGAGCCAGTTGCTCAGAATGCAATGGCAAACTACTGAGCGTAATCTTGCCAAGAAATTAACAATCAGCTGAAAGGTGCTGATGTTGACAATGATGTCCTGTAAAAGATATGCGGGAAAAAAAAATCCAAAAATGCACGGTGATACATGAGTACAGTTTACACCGTCGTCTATCTTTCGTTTGCATAATCTGCACTATTTCCATTGCTTCAAGATGTAAATGTTATGCATTCAGTGTCCATATGTAAAGTGTCGTCTTCCATCGTGTATTACGTGATTTTAATCTGATTTGTTCGTCGTGAATTCATAATGTGCCTGCACTGATTCAACATTCTTTATTTTCTCCACTGAGTCAATATTCTTTAATTTATCTACTGATTCACTATTGTTTACTTTCTTTACTGTGTCCACTTTCTTTGATGTCTCCACTGAGTAAAAATTCTTACGTTCACCACTGAGTCAATATTAATAATGTCTCCACGGAGAACATCCTTTGATTTCGCTACTGAGTCTACGTTGATTAGCGCCCTAACTGTTATAAACTGGAGAGGCATACGGTAATGGCCGGTGATGGTAAGCTAGTATTTGTCGCCACAAACGATCATAATTGTGTTTCCCAGATTATTCTGTTTTAATGTCGCCTGTATAACCATACTTAACATCGACATAGTTTTGATACAGAAATCATCCAAACAACGACTGTCCAACTGCAACTAATTTATGAACACTCTAGGAGACATGGCTATCCAGAAGAAACATGGCAAAACCCACATAATTTAATAGCTAACAAGTATATGTATAACAAAAATAATCGTTCGTTTCATCTACTTTAAAACTAGCCAGAAATTTCGGCTTTCAGGGCCCGTCGCAAGGAAAATGGAGACGTCGAGGAATTTTAACCTTTCTGTCATTATGCACACACAATTGTTATCATGCTTAACGATAAAGTAGAATGGGTTTCCCGGGAAGGTTAACCCGGTCAACAAATGCCCGCAGAAGTCGGATGTGTCGGCCTAACGGCGCAAGAACGCAGCTCTGCTGTAAACAGGCACAACGCAATCACATCCGAAAAAAAACTCCGGATGAACGAAGAAGAAGAAGAAGAATGGGTTTAGCCTACCGGTCAACGAAATATTTGATAAAATAAGGTTTTAAAATGTTTACATCTTACTTCCCGCTATTCATTCCAAACACCGGAAACACTTGTTTAAAAGTGTCGAGCTTTTCAAGTAATATTCGGTGGTCAGATAATTGTGAGAATATTGGTTCGAATTGTTCGAGCAGCAGCTGGTAGGTCTTATCGACAATTTCATTTATATAATCCAGTATTTCGGTTACAAGACCCTGCGAATGTTTTGTTGTTATGAAGCATTTGAAATTTCGAACTCAAGGACATTAGAAGTGACCGCACACGAGAGAGGGGCGTGTCTGGCTCGGAAGATCGTCGATTTTGAGTCAGCTGGTAATGTAGAGGAATAAAAATAAACACTGTAAGTCAAAGCTCGCCCTGTATGGGGGACATAAAGTATGTATCCTCATCAAACCCTGTTCATATAGCAACTCCAAGATAGAATCGATCGGGCGATAAATTCTACCTTTATACGTTTCTATGGTGGCTATGCCTTTACACGTTAGTTAATTGCGTTTCAGTCGGCTATACTTAAAACAGCTTATGGCATTTTTTCCACAGGAAAAGTTACGTGGAAAGTGTTTAACATTTTATATGTACATGATTTATTGTTCGTGGAAAAGAAGATTAAATAGATCTGGATGTGTACTAGTGCTTCTGATTTTAGGAAACAATTGTTTCTACTCCGTGAAAGTGAACACATTGATTCTTTTTTTTAAAACGGGTTTCCACCTCCGGAATATCAATAAAGCTGACTCTGGGGAAGTTTTTATGGTATGACCGCTCTTTATAACTCAGCCCTCTTTGAACAGTGCTCGTGTGTGTTTTATAACATTTCTAACAGAAATGTCTCCTGATGTAAAGACAGCCAAGGAATACGCACAGGTTGTTTATGTACGGTTTACCATTTTTGTCGAGTTGATGAGTATTAATCAATGTGTTTTGTAGGTATATGGATGGGAATGGTATTTAAACAACAACCGACAGGAAACATAAAACATATACTTGGGATTGTTTCAACATAGAATTTAGTACCTGGCCTAACTAGACCTGCTGAATTTACCAAATCAACAGCTCTCATTTTGGCCACAAATGCCTGTAAATCATAGCTAGTGTTTATTAAAAATAGTATATCAAACAATGACGAATTATTTGGACATGCATGAAAACATCATAGGGTCTGTGTCTCTCGAGGTCTCAATATTGTATGCAGACTGACGTCAGTATTGAAAAATTCGTCTGATCATTGAAGGTCGGGAATAAACAAGAGCCCCAGTCTTGCGTCGTATGAGTATCCTGGTGATTAAAAATGTGTATTCAGATAAATAACGACCACGCCTTTTTTATGATATGACGGTAGTTCAATGTTCATTATATACACCCTTAACATCCTTTGGTAAAGTCTGTGATGAAAGATATTCACTAGATGATGCGTTAATAGCACAGGTTTGCGCTTGTGCGTCACTCCCCAAGACACTTCTTGTTGATGATTGTGCGCTACTTCCAAAGGCACTGGCTTAAGATGATTGCTGTGTAGCCGACTTCCGGTGTGATGCTAGTTACACATATATGTTCGATAATAAACTAGTTGTTGATGCCTGCTGTGTAGCCGACTTCCTGTATAATAATAGATTTTTTTTTTATAATCTGTGTTTGACAAGGCACTGGCTGTTGATGATGATGGTTGAGGAGCACTCAAATAGGCACTAGACAATGGCTGTTCGTTGATATCGCCTTCCGGTATTTAGAGACCAATTAATCATCTGTGGTCCGTGAATCGTGATCACCCACGCCACTCGACAATTCACTGACTGCTGACAGTTTATCATTATTAGTCAGCGAAACATAACCAACAGCACCAGTTGGCAAGGCACTGGATAATGATTGGTCATTGTTTGTCGTGCTAGCTTATTGTATTTAAGCGTTTATAACTGGCAACACTCTGTCATTCGCCAAGGCACATGATGATGGTTCAGATACCTTCAGACGAAAACCAACGGATTGCTCGTCTGTGGTCTGTTCTTTTCTCTTGCGAACAGCTGCTTCGTCATTATTAGTCGACACATTGTTAGACAGTGAAGCATGCGACACATTGTTAGACAGCGAAGCATGATAGAATGCGTCAGTCGATACAACTCTCCCTGACGATAGTTGGTCATTATTAGTCGACATGCGGCTAGATGCTGGCATAGTGGTCAACACTGGGCTTGAAATTGGTTCGTGTTCGGTCTGTATATGTCCCCTTACGCCATTTTTACGAGTATAAATACAACCGTGAAAATCTCATTTAAACTGGTGTGTAGAATGAATACTCGCAACATGTCGTAACAAATTGCCAGGCAGTATAAATGATTTATTACAAAGAGTACAAGCGTATTTCTGTGTGCTGCCATTCTCGGATATAATGGCTGGATTTCAGACGTACAAAGAAGAATCAACTTGTAAAATGAATAAACCACTGTCTTGATTAAACAAATATGGTTTCATCGTCTGCTAGCAAGCAACTGACTTAGCTGGCTGTTTAGAGAGCAACTTGTCTGTGCGCTGAATGAGTTTTGTGGATCTGAAATGACCAACGTGCTGTCTGTGTGTCATTTTGAGTTATCCAATCACATAATTACTAAATAATTAACCCGAACTCACAAATGTCTTATCTCCTGTCCCAGATATATACTTAAACATAAGATTCAAAGCAACGCCCTCTTTGACCAGCTGTAATCATTAACCATGTGTCCCGGATGTACCTTTTAAACATGTGACCGGCTGTACACCATCGCACAGCCCGATGAAGAGTCGAGTATATCTAACTACCACGAATGGTATGATAATAGTATTTAAGCTCCGACCACTACAGACAGTAATAACCGCCATTTTAATATACAGTCGGTTACTTAAAGCCTTGGCTTTCTGAAGATTGGATTCGCAAATATGTAATTAAAGTTGTTGATGGTAGGCCTCATAACCTATGGCGCCATCTGGTACATTTTCACTTTACATATAAAAAATTCTATTGTTAATATTACCTCGCATATGCTATTACTTTTTGTAGTTAAAGTGTAACATATAAAATATACAAAATCGGAAGCAGTTACGTATCCTAACATGTGACCTTTGAAAATTCATTGTTATAAGGTTTGGTTGGAGATCACAGATCCACATTTAAGACATTATTTCAGGTTTAGAGGTGATCCAGAAATAATTTGGATCACGTCGTACCATACTACTAACTACCATACACATGTAATATGTATGCCATTCTCTCAGAATGGTATCACACACACACACACACACACACACATACACACACACACACACACACAAGTAATTAAGGGCTTGGAAGGCCTCTTTTAATCTTACAAGATTTCCCAGGCGTTATGATAGCATTGTAGATCTGTAGAGAGACCAGTCACATACAGACACACTAAGTCATGTAGGCTGGTGGACAAATAGTCAAGCCAGAACATTATATCTAAATAGAGACACATAAGCCCAACTACAAATTAGCAGATGGACATACATGCATACACACAGACAACCAGACATAGAAATAGGTAGAAATATAAACTAACAGATATAGAGAGATATAGACAGACACATAGATATAAGACATATAGGTAGACATACAGACACACATACGTTCAGTCATATGTACAAACACACTAACAAACACTTACACAAAAACATTAACAAACAACATATATTTTACACAAACGTACAAATAGATAAATGAAACACGACTCGGAAGATTTCCTATCACAACATTACCAAAAAGACCAAAACATACAGCTGACATGCCAGTTCTCTAGACCTGTAACAACTTGACCCGATTGCGATGTTGTCATCGGACCTCCCCCACCTCTCTCTCTCTCTCTCTCTCTCTCTCTCTCTCTCTCTCTCTCTCTCTCTCTCTCTCTCTCTCTCTCTCTCTCTCTCTCTCGCTCTCAATATTGAGAGAAAGCAAAGAAAGGCTAGGAATACGAGTTGCAAGTTAAAATACAGACAATTTACTTATGCAGATGACACAGTAATAATAAAAGAAAATGCTAATGAACTAGAACGTCTTTTGGGCATTGTAGTAACAACGAGGGAAAAAATCTCATTGTTATTTTTTTATTATTTGATATAATCATTGTTTCTGTTTTCTTGCTTGTCAGTGACAATCCTTGTCCACAGAATATGGTGAATTAAATATAGATCGTGAATATTCTGATAATAAAAGCAAAATGCAATCTGATTATTATGTAAGTGGTTACACATTTGACTCTTTAAACACTCACACTTGTTTTAGTTTCCTATGTGAGATCCTCTCTATAGCGAGCTGGAGAATGATATACGGCGAACATCACAGCGCCCCGTGTTTCAATAACCTGCGCAGATGTAGGAGAAAACCTCTGGACAACTGCTTCATGAGTGGACCCACCGTCAGAACTTAACTGTCAAAAATGTGCAACATGCCGAGTTTGTAATATCAATTTCTCTTTACACATCTTTCAAACTACCATCGCTTGTTCATTTTGTTTTTATATCAACGACATCATAAACGTTCATTTTATTATAACTATTACATACCTTTCACGGTTGAATTTATGTTATTTCACATTTAAATGCAATCTACCTGTTCCATCCATCCATCATGTGCTATGCCGGTAAAAGTGGGCGGTCATGTTCTGCCATCTCACTTGATCACCAGAGTCGTGAATCAGCTGTGTTTTCTGTCTCGACCATGCCACGTGGCCAAGCCATCCAGGTATTTGCTTCTAAATTTCCTTCTAAATCTTCCCCTTGGTCCCTTCCCTTCCATCTTGCCAGTTGTCACCAAGTTCTCCAATTCATTTCTTCTCCTAACATGCCCAAAAAATTTTGACTGTCTACGTCTAATGACTCTAATCAGTTTACGATCTTCATTTGTTTCTTGAAGGACTTGTTCGTTGGTTTTTCTATCTGTCCATGGTATTCTTTGCATTTTCCTCAGAAACCACATTTCCACAGCCATTAGCTGTTTTTCATCTTGACTGCTTATTGTCCACGCTACACATCCATACAAAAGTATACGTTCTATGTAACATCTCAACACTCTTTTTCTCGTTTCAATTGATATCTTTTTGTTGGTCAGTATGTTTTTCATCTTGCAAAAGGCTACCTTCGCAATGGCAATTCTTGTTCTAACCTCTTCAAGGCATCTCCCAATAGATGTTATGACTGTCCCGAGATAATAGTATCGATTCACTTGTTTAAGGATATGTCCATCTTTTCGCATATCACATTGTGGTGTTTCCTTCTTCCTTGTGACGACCATAATCTGTGTCTTCTTAATATTCAGTTCTAACCGTAGTTGTTCACTGTGTGCAACAACCGCATCTACTAAATTTTACAGGTCCTGTTCATTGTCTGCAATCAAGACTGTATCATCTGCATATCTAATGTTATTGATGTATCGTCCCCCAATGTTGATTCCTTCCATATCTTCTATATTTCTAAATATATGTTCTTTGTACAAGAAAACAAAATCTGGAGACATTACACATCCCTGCCTCACACCTCTTTTAACTGGCTGATATTGACCTACATCGTTATCAATTCTGATGGCAGATTGTTGTTTCTAATATATGTTTTTTACAAGTCTAAGGTCTTTTCCATCAATTTGTAGATCTTCAAGCATCGTTATCATGTTGACATGTCTCACTTTATCGAAAGCCTTTGTGTAGTCAATAAAGCAAACATATAGATCTTTGTTTACTTCTATAGAACGCTCAATTACTTTTATCAGTATATACACAGCATTGACTGTGCCCTTGCCTTCTACAAACTCACATTGTTCTTTTCCTATTTCGGGTTGTATTTTCTTCCTAACTCTTTGCATGATAATTCTCAGCAGAATCTTTGTGATGTGGCTCATTATACTAAGTGTTCTATGTTGATCGCATTCCATGGCTTCTGATTTCTTCGGGATTGCAATAAATATAGAATTACATAATTCAGGAGGTATATCCCCAGTATCGGATATTGCGGTTTGCAGCCTGGTGATTTGGTCAATTCCAAGTCTACCTGTTACCAATTTTGTTATTGTGCATACGTAAGTAGTTTTTAAACGCATAATGTTTGGATTATTATGATATCTTACATTCTAAAATAATTAAAACTAAATATTAATTAATATTACAGTGTTATTTTCCGGAAATGCTTGTCATTTTGTATTACAACTAAATCTTTACCAAGCGTGCATTGCACATTTCAGATAACTAAAATCCTAACTTCTCTGACGTTTTAACGATTATACAACTGAAAACTTTCAAATATGCTGTATATTTAAAAAGTTGAAATTTAATTACTAATACTAACAGCATATACGAGGTCATATTAAAAATAGTATTTTGTATATGTAAGTGAAAAAGTAAAGATGGTGGCTCGGGTTAGGAGGTCTACCATTAATAACATCGATGCATACTTGCAAATCGTATTCTCCGAAGACCTTGGGTTTTTCCGTTACATAGCTATTGTACAGTAACCGACTGTACAAGGCGTACTGTAAAGGCGAATATTTATGTCTGTAGTCGAGGAGCTTAAGCACTATCATCATACCATTGGTCGTAGTTAGAGATAAATGACTCTTAATCGGGCTGTGTGATGGTGTACAGCCGGTCACATGTTTACGGGGTATATCCGAGACACGTGGTTAATGATTACAGCCAGTCAAAGAGGGCGTTGCTTTCAGTCACATGTTTAAGTATACATCTGGGACAGGAGATATGCCATTTGGGAGTTGGTATTAATTATTAAACCGTTCACTAATTGGTTGATTCAAAATGTCACTCATTCAGAACGTTGGTCATTTCAGATACACAAAACACATTCAATTGACAGAAAATTGCCCACGAAAAAGACAGCGATGTAATTGCTTGCTAACAGACAATGAATACAGATTTGTTTAATCAAGACAGTTGTTTATTTATCTTACAAGTTGATTCTTCTTCGTACGTCTAAAGTTCAGCCATTATATCCGAGAATGGCAAGCACACAGAAATACGCATGTACTCTCTGTGATAAATCATTTACGCGACCTGACAATTCGTTAGAACATGTGGCAAGTATTCATTCTACACATCAGTTCAATTGTGACGTTTGTGATCGTATTTATACAGGTAAAGATGCCTTAAAGAGACATATAATTACCGAACACAAACCAATATCCAGCCGTGTATTTGATCACTCAGACAGCATCTAGCCGCGTGTCGACTAATAATAACCAACTATCCTCGTCAGGGAGTGGTGTGTCGACTGGCGCGGTCGGTCATGTTTTGCCGTCTAACAATGTATCGACTAATAATGAAGAAGCAGCCTCTCGCAAGAGAAGAAGAGAACCGACCACAGACGAACAATCCGTTAAAAATGCCGAACGATATCTCAACAATCATCATGTGCATTGTCGAATGGCAGAGTGTCGCAAGTTACAAACACCCAAATACCATCAGCTAGCACAACAAACAATGACCAATAATTAGCCAGTGCCTTGCCAACTGGCACGGTTGGTAATGTTATGCCGACTAATAATGAGCAACTATATAAAAGCTAGTGCTTTGTCGGGTGGCGTGAGTGATCATGTTTCGCCGACCACAGATGATCAACTGGTCTCTAAATACCGGACGTCAACTAACAACGAACAGTAAGTTTCTAGTGCCTTGTTGAATGACACTTAACTATCATCATCAACAGCTAGTACCTTGCCGAACACAGATTAAGAACTATCATCACACAGGAATTCGGCTACATAGCAAGCATCAACAACTATTGCATTTTCGAACATAGATTAGGAACTATCATCACACCGGAATTCGGCTACACAGTAAGCATCTGAAAACAGTGCCTTGGTGAGTGACTCACAATCATCAATATCACTTGTCTTGGGGAGTGACGCACATCCACCAACCTCTTCTGTTAAAGCTTCATCTAGTGAATATATTTCGCTACAGGCTTTACCAAAGGATTTTCAGGCTGTTTATAATAAACATTGGACTACTGTAAGAACAGACGTAAGGCGTGGTAATTATTTATCTTTATACACTTATTATAATCGCCCCGATACCCTTACGACGACAGACTTAGGCTCCTATATATTCCCACTCCTCTATGATCAGACATCTCGTTTCAAAATTGTTGCAAGTCTGCATACAATATTGAGACATCGAGAAAAACATGTCCTAAGATGTTTTAATGTATGTGCAAATAATTCCTCATTGTTTGATTTATCATTTTTAATCAACAGTACTTCTGATTCCCGGTCATTTATGGCCAAGGTGAACACTGTCGATTTGATAAATTTAGCAGGCCTAGTTAGGCCAGGTACAAATTATATGTTGAAACAACCCAAAGTATAACTTTTATGTTTTCAAGATTGTGGGGTTTCATGTCGGTTATGGTTTAAAAATCATTCCCACCAATATAACAAAACACATTTATTAATACTCTTCATCTCAACAAAAACAGTAAGCCGAACACAGATAACCTGTGTGTATTCCGTGCCGTCTATTTTTAAATCAGGAGGAACTTATGTTAGAAATGTTAGAAAACAGACACGAACACTGTTTAAAGAGTGGGCGAGTTATACAGGGGTGAAATCCCTAAAAACTTCCCCAGCGTCAGCTTTGTTGATATACCGGAGCAGGAAACATGTTTTCAAATAAAAATCAATTTGTTTTAGAAGCACTAGTACTCATCCATATCTACTTAACCTTCTTTCACACGGACGACATGTCATGTAATATCAAGTGTTGAACAAGCTTCGCGTACCTTTATTCGTGGAAAATGCTGTAGTTCTTTAAAGTATATAGCCGACTGACACGAATCGGATAATGGTGGGATTTATTGCCCGACAGAATCTATCTTGAATGTGCACTGTGAACACGGGATTGATGCGAATAAATATCGGTATACCCTACAGGGCGAACTATGACATCGAGTGTTTTTTTTTATGATTCCTCTACATTACCAACTGATTCAAAGTTGACGATCTTCATAGCCAGACAATACTTTTCTCGTGTGCAATAGCTTTTAATGTCCCTGGTTTCATCATCCCAAAATGCTTTACAACAACAGGTAATTTTCAGGGTCTTGTAAACGAAATGCTGGACTATCTACATGAAATTGCCGATGGGAGCTTCCACCTGATGATCGAGCAGTTCGAACCCATATTCTCACAATTAGCTGACCACCCAAAATTACGTGAAAAGCTTGACGAATATTTACGATGGCTTCCGGTGTTTGGAATAAATTGCAGGATGTATGATTTAGTCCTGATAAAACATTATTTTATCAAATATATCTAGAGGCTAACCCATTTAACTTTATCGTTAAGCGCAATAACAATTTTATGTGCATATCGACAGCAAGGTTTAAATTTCTATACGTCAACAACTTCCGGGCTTTAGCTAACTGAATTATCTGGCTAGTTTTAAAGTAGACGAAACGAAAGGTTATTTCTATTACGAATACTTAACAGATCCAAGTTAATTAAATGAAACAGCCCTGTTACCACACTCTGCCTTTTCCCGAAACTTAAAAACTATAACATATCAGCGGCAAACTATGCTCTTTGCCAACGGGCATGGACAAACAACGAAATGAATACATTAAAAGAGTTCCTCGTTGTTTACAACATCAAGGATGGTTTTCCATTTCTATAGGCACTGAACAAATAAGTGGCTTTTCATGTCGAGTTGAAGATAGACATGTGTAAGCAGGCAATCTCCGTGCCCAGAATTACTTTCCTTTATCTATTCAGCACTATGAATAAGGATGTTTCTTTTGTTTTGCGTTCAAAGAAGGAGGAGAAATTACACAAGTTGTTAAAATATAACGTGGTGTGTGGACCCAGCATAATATTCCATCGCCATCACGAAGCCTATCAAACCCATATCAGGGGTAATAAGATAGTTAAAGTGATTAAGGTTTTCGACGTGACTGGTCCATACCTTCGTCCCTGATGATTGAAATGCCATCAAACGTCCCAATATATTGAAACATAGAGGATGGCTTAGATCACACAAATTACACAAGTACACGTCAGAGTACGGGAGTGGCTAACGTGGGTGTCGCATAATAACAACATAATTTAAAAACACAATTTAACAATCATGAGAAGCAGCTTGGCGACAGGAATATCCGTGTAGATGTGTGGGATAACAAGAGTAAGACAGCTTACCAATTTCATGGATGTTTATTCCACGGGCGCTCACCTTGCCCAATAACTAGTGGGTAAAAGATTAACCCAGTTAATAAAAAAAAAATTCTGAGGGTAGAACTGTACCAGAACACTTGTGATATTCATGAGTATGTAGAGAATACTGTTTGGGTGACAGTTAACGTTATTTGGGAGTGCGAGTGGCAGAAACTAAAAAAAAAAGATTAAATACAGCAATCAAGCGTTTCCTGCGGACAACATTTCCACCGTCACAACTTCCTTGGGGATCGTTGACAGACAAACAGATCCTCGATGTTGTACAAGACGAGACATTTTTTTTTTCGGTTTGGTTGAATGGGATATTGAGACACCAGATGAATTACAAGATTCCTTTGCTGAGATGCCTCCCAATTTCGAGAACACTGAGGTATCGAGAGACGAAATTGGCGAATTTGTGAAAGAATACGCTATAGAAATAAACTACTGAGTACTCCACGACGAACTTCGGTCGGTAGTTATTTCAGGAAGAAAATTTTATTAGCCACCCACTCTTAAATTGGTATCTATCCCACTGTTTGGTAGTTACATACATCTAACAGACAATCGAATATCGACCTATTAGTCGTTTTAAACAATTTGTAGAAACAGTGTCTAAAGCACGCTGTCAAATGGACATAAATCTTTCTGAGGCTACTACAGCCGACACTATGAAATTGTTAGGTAACGCCACTTACGGCAAAACACTAACTAATAAAGCCAAACATACCAATGTCTCCTACTGCCAGGGAAAAGGCACTACAAAACTAATCAATAACCCTAGGATTAAAAACATGACTGCTATTACAGATGATGTCTTTGAAGTAGAAATGTTAAATAAGTAAACGGTGTGGGATATGCCCCTACAGAATGGCTTCTTCGTCTACCAGTATGGCAATTTGTGCATGCTAGCTTTCTACTATGACTTTTTCGACAAATTTGTCTATAAAGACGACTACCAACTCACCGAAAATGACATTGATTCTCTCTAGTTGGCCCTTAGCGCCGATTCACTTTCTGAGGGTGTTACACCACAACTACACGAATAATATGATAGAGTCTACAATCAGTGATTCCCTTCTGAAATATGTCCTGATTTTAGAACAATACCTAAGATTGCGACCTGTCATGCCTGTCAGGCCATCAAAGCTTATGAAAAGAGAACCCCTGGTCTTTTCAAACTAGAGTACGATGGGACGGGGATGGGGTCACTGTGTAGTAAAACTTATCATTGTTTTGGTTCCTACTCCAAGACGAGCACCAAAGGTCTGACTAAGAACCACAATCTTTTGGACAAGAAAAATTCTTGAATGTCCTCACCACCCAATGGATGGGTGGCGGAACCAATATGGGCTTTAAGACTTACTGGACAAATATCTACATGTATTAGCAACATCGTGATTCCCTGTCATATTTGTATATAACACAACAGGTACAACCTGATAATGTATCCACCAACACCTCTTTTCATTTAGTGTTTGTCTATATATGTTTTTCCTTTATTAAAATTATATACCTTCCCTTTTTTTAATCGTTTTGTTATTGTTTTATATTCATGCTGTACTTGTATACGTTACACCGCCACCACGTCACTAGACGTAGCCTCCCCTACACCACGAAGGGTCACTTGTCCATCATACTCACTTGACCACGCCTACGTTAAAAAAATCAACATCGGACAATGAGGAGTTATCACCCTTGTGGAGGAATTCGATAACCTCCCAACTCTACCTCCATAAAAAAACAGTCATCGTTCTGACCCTTTATATTTCTGTTGCCTTACATAATATTGACGATAGCATTTCCACATTCATTCTTCATAAGTTAAAACAACTTGCGAGTGACTGATACTGATATTGGATAGTACTTGTGACACTCTCGAGTGATCTGATAAAGCCAGCTGCGGCGATTAATCCCGTGGTGTATTATTTTCCGCAGCTTGCCCGCTATATATGCGTGGACCAGACTGCTTAGAAAGGTGCCGGTGTGACGAATCAAAATCAGTCTTCTGTGAAGGTATGTTATAAAATCTTGCCTTTATGAGGTAGCAATAGTTAATAGAAGTAATATACCGCCTATTTGAGTTAAGCTGAGCTGAGTCAAGAACCGACATCAGCGTGACTGAACGCTTCGAATAATATCAGAATGAATCTCTACTTCTACAACCAAGATAAACGAGAGGAGAAATAAAAATATATAAATTTAAAAAAAAATAAATAAAAACTTCACCACACTGCTCAGCGTCTACAAATCTATAACGCAACATTACGCCAGTAGACTGTCATTGCACAAGGCGAAGACAGTTTGGTTTCTACTGATTTCTACAACAATTGTAAAATCTAAGATGTGACACCATGCGACACACCGGACCACCAGCAGTGAGGAGTAATAACTCTAGAGTTTTGTGGATCAAACAATATGGCAAAACACATCCCCCAGTTAAAAAATCGTAATGCAATTATCAGTCAATAATGTGCCGTGCCGAAATCGTGGGCGGTCATGACTCGCTATTTCACTCGATCACCAGCGTCGTAGATCAGCTTAGTGTTCTTGTCTCGTCCATGCCATGTGGCAAAGCCATCCAAGTATTTTCCTCTCGGTCTTCAATGCAATTTTAGACTGAGGGATAACTTCCACCCGGTCTAATGTGTGAACTGATCAACGACGGGCAATGATACAACCTGCCTGACACATATGTTCTAATCAAAGATGAGAAGTTTAATGACCGACCAGAAGGGAAGGACGAGATTCGGACCTTGGTGTGTATATACTAAGGCTTGGGAATCATCCATTAGATCGTCTTCTGGAAGAATCAGGTAACATATATTTATATGTATATATCCTTTGTCGATAAGCCTTGATTTTTTTCTGTTTTTAATTTTCTATGGACTTTTTTTTCTTTGTAAATATTCAGCAAAGTAATGAGTGTATACATATGTGGACTTTCATTTCGTTTGTCCGATGTATGTGACTTCAATGAGAGCTATTAATTTCTTATTTTGTTGTATATAGTTGTATTATTATATTTCTGTTATTCTTATCACACAAGTAGGATTATCATGCTATGCTAGGAATAGTTTTTGTGTATAATTTTTACTTTAATCTATGTTATAATATACATGATGTTTAAAATAGTTACACAACACACCAGAGTGAATGTTTGTTGTTCTATTATTATGAAGCTTTCCTTATGTATATTTCCTATTGTTGTAGTATGCTTCAGATGCAATATGATACCCCGTGTTGAATGGTACACGATATTATCGTTGTTGTGTTTGAAGCATAAGTGTTGTGGTATATACATTACCCAAACTATATGTTGTGGTGTATACATTACCCAAACTATCTCATCTCATCTTGATCCTCTTCCACCTTGCGGTGTTGTGGTGAAGTATGAACAGCGGGAAAGTGCCCGTTTATGGGCTACATGTATTGAGGCAAATGTCCATTGTTTACGTGGTCTGCCTCTTCTTCTGCTTCCATTTGGTCTTACATTCTGATGACATTATACTTCCTAAGTACTTGAAGCTCCTTACCTGTTTCATGGGGTATTCTTTTAAATACATTTCTGTTGCTTTTATTCTTCGTTGGTTATAGTAATTACCTCTGTTTTACTGGTGCTATTTGTCATGTTATATTCCTGACACACTGCGTTTAGTCTAATCATGTGGTCTTGTAATTCTGCTTCTGATATTTGCTATTAGTGCTCGGTCGTCCACAAATAGGAGTTCCGTCTAAATAGTTTATGAACAAGAAAGGGGCAGGAAACAATTATGTCGTACTCAGGATCTCATGGTGAATGCTTCAGAGTGTCCTCCAATTGTTCTTATTGCGCTTTCACTGTTGTTGTATATGTTTCTACATAAGACTGTTATATGTGTAATTACTCCGTATCGTTTAAGGATTTCTTACAGCTAGTTTCTGTCTACTCTACCAACTGCCTATTCTTGGTCGACACAGGCTAAGTAGAGTGTTTCATTAAATTCGATTGATTTTTCCTTAAGTTGCCTAAGAGCAAAGATGACATATGTGCATCCTTTGTTTGTTTTTTGTTTTTTTCTCAAATCCAAGTTGTGATTCACTTAGCTGGAGTTCTATTTTAGCTCGTAATCTTTTCTCGAGAATGTTGCAAAATAAGTTTCAAGTATAACCCAAAAGGGAAATGCCTCTGTATTGTGTGCAATCTCTTTTACTGCCCCCTTCCTCCCCCCCCCCCCAACAAAAGGGGGGGGGGAAAGAAATGAAAAACAATTGGAATAATTATGGCGTTTCCCCAGTCTCATGGTGTCTATTGTTCTACCCAAACATGGTTTAATAGGAGCTAGTAGGGAGGGAGCTAGACAGATGTCAATGAATCAAGAGGTTAGAATAAGGTGCTGGATACAACTTATGTTTCAGAATATCTGATAATAGTAATAATAGAAAGTTCTTTCTTTAGAGCCTACAGGGAGACTTAAAGGGACATCTTCTTCTTCTTCTTCTTCAGCGTTCCGAGCCATTGACGTTCTCTGCTGCAGATACAATCCGTCTCGATTCGTCTCTCTGGTTGACCTTCTCTTGCCAGACCTTGATTCCAAGTGCTTGTAGGTCTGCATATATATATTATCTTTCCACCGTCTTCTTGGTCTACCTCGGGGTCTACAGTCATTTATTTCCTGAATGTAAGCGAGTTTTGTTTCCCTATTATCTTCCATTCTTTCTATATGCCCCAGCCATTTTAGTCTATTAACCTTCATGATACCAGTGATTAGCGGGGACTTAAACAGATCATAAATGTCTTTGTTACTTCTTCTTTTCCATTCTCCATGTTGTGTATCCCTAATGGGTCCAAAGATGCATCTTAAAACTTTGTTTTCAAAGGTTTGTAACAAGGCTTCGTCTCCTTTCGTTGTACTCCAGGTTTCAGAGCCATACAGCACAACTGGTCTGATCAGTGTTTTGTATATTGTGATGTTAGTGTTACGAGATAGCGCATTTGATTTTAGTAGATGTTGTAGTGCATAGTATATCTTATTTCCAGAATTGATTCTAGTTTGTGTTTCTTCCTTATGGTGTTGGAGCAGTTGAAGATTGTACCCAGGTATTTGTATGTTTCCATTCTTTAAAAGGTCATATTATCTATTTGTATGTGGCCAGAGTATTTAGCCATTCCTTCTCTTGAAATTACCATATATTCTGTCTTATCTTGGTTGATAACCAGCCCCATCTGTTGCGCTTTTTCCTTTAAGTGAGTCAATATTTCTAATGTCTTTTGTTCATTTCCCCCTATAATATCTATATCATCTGCATAACCTAGCAGCTTGGATGTTCGTCCTATATCATATTCCTCCTTTACCTTCCTTACAACTTTCTCTAGAGCCAGATTGAAGAGTAGCGGTGATAGTGCATCACCCTGTTTCAAGCCAGATGTTATTTGGAGAGGGCCTGATTTCCTGCCTTTATATGTTACTATATTATAAGTATCTTCCATGCATAGTCTGGTCATGTTGGTTAACTTCCTTGGTATTCCAAATTCCTGCATAGCATTCCATAGACACTATCATAAGCCTTTTTAAAATCCACAAAAATGCTATGGAGATATCTTTTATATTCCCAATTTTTCTCGGCTATTTGTCGTAAGATGAATATCTGATCTATTGTTGATCTGTTGTGTCTAAACCCGCCTAGTAGTCACTTAATATGTCTTCTGAATATGGTTTTAGTCTATTTAGTAATACTGCGGATAGTATCTTATAGCTTGTGGACAGTAGTGATATTCCTCTATAATGTTCACATTGGAACTTGCCTCCTTTCTTAAAGATAGGTATCAATAATGACTCTTTCCAGTCATGGGGTAATTCTTCTGTCCTCCATATTTTTATTATTAGTTCGTATAGCTTTAGATGTAATGCATGGCCACCTGCCTTTATAAATTCAGCAGCAATTCCATAAGCCCCGTTTGCCTTTTGGTTTTTAAGTCGTGTGATTACATATAGGACTTCTTCAAATGTAGGTTCTTTAATTTGTGGTTCACACGTTAGAACCTCTTCTTGTGGGAAAGTGTTACTTGGAGCTTCACAATTTAGTAATTCAACAAAATAATCTTTCCATGTGTTGCACATTGTCACATAATAGACCAACGTGATTTAACCAGTGATGAGAATAAAAGGCGTTCTGTATTAGCGGCCTGTTCGAAGCCAAAGGTTGTTTCAACAAATCCAGAAAATGTAACTGCACGTGTTTACATCTGGTCGACGGATTGGGAACACTCGGTGGTGAGTGAGACGGGCCCCTGCATCGCTTTGACAGTTTGTCAACATTCGAATACAGATGGAACCCGTCGGATCCTGGTTGCAATCGGATGTCAGCCATCACAGGTCGGGCAGAGTTAACAGCTGCAGATGTGTAGGGGAAGTGAGTGAGCTGAATCATACATCGCTTTGACAGTTCAAAAACAGGTTGGATGGAAAGCGGAAGTACTCAGCTCGGGAGAAAACAGTCAGTCTGTCAATTAGAGTTAACGGACATCACGCAGATTGGCAGATTGCTATTGACAACTGTTGTTGGGATCATACAGTAACTCGCTAGCTTGTTGGGGATGTCACAACAAGTGATGACAACTCTGACAGTGACTAAGCCAGGGAGGATAGATTCTTGACAATGGATGATATGTCCAAATAACACCTGTGTGGACATTATGAATACCGTCACGTGACCAATTTTAGGTTTTGCCATAAACCATGATTGGGAGAAACAGTGTTGACCATAACCGTGGATTATGATGGACGTGTTTGTGGGGGAGAGCTCTACAGTGTTAGATTAATTTAATATTAACTAGCATGTGTCGTTATGGCAAAGTGTAGCAGCCATCCCGGAATGAGGCGGTTTTGCTTAAGGTAGTCAATATAGTCTATTTAGGCCTAATTAATATAGGCAGTAGTCTTGTTAAAACTAGAGTGTGATGATTAGCACTGTTAGTGGAAAACTAGCTAGAGTAGGGAAGTGATACTTAGCACTGTTAGTTGAAAATAGATTAGTGAAGTGTTGATAAGCTTTACTAGTTGAGAATTGAGTAATGAGGGATAATTGGGATATTCTAGTAGGTGTCCCTGGTGGGCGGGGTTCCGCATTCTGTTTGTTGATTTTTTTTTCTTGTCTTGGCCTGATGATAACCAATGGGTTGAGTCATCTGTCCCTGACAGAGTAGGTTCATTGTATTTTACTGAGAAAGGGCCAATGGCCACGATCATCTAATAGAGATCAGTGACGGGGAGGCTATCACCAGTTGTATGATCTATTTTACAGGTTCCCTCTGGTTGGAATGAAGAACCCGGAACCAGTGAAAAATCCGATCCCGGATAAATTATGATGTAGAGAGATGGACCAGCAACTTTCGCAACGGAAGAAGCTGATAAACATTGCTCGGTGGAGCTGAATGGTATAAGTATCCTACATGAGTGCATACCAATCATTAAAACACCTGAAGTGATGGATGTTCAGCCCTCGTGGAACTAGATCAGTAGGAACTGATGGTCACATTAGATGAAACCAAACATTGAAGTGTAGTTGTTCCACGTATCAAGGAAATCAGAACTGTCAGACAATATCTAGTAAATAAAGCAAGCCATTGTAGTCTAGATACAATAACTGTGTAAGAGTGAAAACTATAGAACCTATCGCAAGAAGAAAACGTCATGTTCATAGGACAGTGTTCCATGTTTGTTTCAATGCGCCGGAATTATGAAGCCTGAGTTTCTATAAACTGTTAGGAACAGTTGTGTCAGGAACAATAATAGTATTTTTCACGGATTATATTTACATGGGATTCAGATCTCATGGTCATCAGAGCTCCTGGAGGAGGACATGTCTGGAGAGAAGGATACGACTTCGGTGAGGTCCATTGTGATGAGTCTTATGATGTCGTGTGATCCTTGCCATGATGAGTGGACTCTGAACATGAACTCTGTGGTCTGACCTATACATTTACATTAAAATACACGACACACATTTTCTTCGCATACACGTCTCATATACGTTACACTTTTCTTTTAATAAATTAATCTTTATTAATTTTTAGAAGCAAGAGTTGTTGAATATGTTGCGTTGGGGAGGTATGAGAGGGGGCATAGTACGACAGTGAGAGAGTGATAGGAAAAGGTGTCCACGGGCTGATGGAGTGTGTTGGACGGAAGCTGGTGGATTCTCCAGGATATTGATAAAGAAAAAAATATTATAATGTGGGTGTTGACTCTCCTCACTCCAGGGACGACACTTTAAAGGAGGACACGACACACATTTCCTCATTGGTATTTATCATATTCCCATTTTTGTCTTTTAAACCATATGTTTTGTGTTGGTGCCCTCGTTTCATTGACTTCAGTTCTTTAAAAAAACTTTCTGGATTCGTTTTTCTGGTGATTAGTTTCCATATCTTTGATTATATTACTCATATATTCTCGCTTCTGCTGTCGAACTATTCTTGTAGCCTCTTTACATTCATTTCCATATTGCTCTTCCTTTTGGATGTTTTGATGTCATTTAACTATAAATGTCTGGCATTCTTTTTCCTAATGACTGCTTCTTCACATTTTTGGTTGAACCATCTGTTCTTTCTATGCGTGGTTAACACACCGAGACATTCTTCTGCGGTAGATAGAATTGTATTCTTGATGTGCAACCAAGTTTGGTCCACGCTTCCTCCAAAGTGTTTTGCAGAGTTTCAAGTTTACATTTTATTTCATCTGTAAATTTCTCTTTGACTGTAATTTCTTGTAGTTTTTCTCTGTTTTATATATATATATATATATATATATATATATATATATATATATATATATATATATATATATATATATATATATATATATATATATATATATATATATTCCTTCTAGTATTCTTTTTGCTAGCCGTGGTTCAATGATTATTCCTACACAGTGTCTTGCCATTTCTTGCTGTTCCACTCCAGAGAGAGAGAGAGAGAGAGAGAGAGAGAGAGAGAGAGAGAGAAAGAGAGAGAGAGAGAGAGAGAGAGAGAGAGAGAGAGAGAGAGAGAGACGAGAATAACAATAGGAAACGAGTTTGTGTATGTATATGTTGGTATATGTATAGATATGATATTATATGTGTAGATTTTAGAAACTACACATACTCCATCGTCTATATCTATCTCTTAATCGCCTACTTCTAGAGCACCAGGTTACACGATCTTTTTTCAGTGACAGCGAGGAGAAACCTGACGGAGAAAAAGACTTCCATTCGCAAAGAACACTGCCCCAGCTGACCCACGGCGAAATCTCTTTTTGAGACCTGTATTCCTCTTATAGAAGTAACAATTTAAGTTGTGTATTTTATCGCACCTGTTGATGTAAAATCATATTGTTAACATAATTTCATACTATTATCATTTCACATCACTACCTAGTATAAGTAAATGCCTTCTGTCTCGAAAGCATCAGTTCACTATCATCATACCACAAACCATAATGTTCTGAATGATTTATCTTGATATATAATAAACACAGTGGTAGCGTGTTTAACTCATAGTTCTCTCTCAATATTTTCGAAGTGTGTGTAATTGTTTATGTGTACCTGTTACTTAAATACTGGGTAGGGAACTCGTTATATTAACCAAGGGAGGGGAGTGTGTCAGGGAGGAAATATGCCTTGCATAGTAGTCAATTAAGAGATATAAACCTAGGCACCCACTCCTTGCGGGATATCTAGACTCGCTACCTTCACCTATTTACGAGCCATTTCCAGCTGTGTACTTGTGTAACCAGGAACTTTATCTCTAGTCTGCCTACAAGACGTGTCCCGAGTTTGCTTGCTTGAACCCGCACCCACTACAACGCCTGTGTGTGCCGTAACTCAGTTAGCTAACAAAATGGTATTCTGACAATCATTGCACTCAGTGCATTCCTATACGCGCTCAAGTCTCATCTTCAATAGCCAGAGAAGAGCTCCAATACTAATGGTGCCCGTTGGAATCGAATTATATGTCCGTCTTGCTTAACCTGTGAGTGAAGACCTACCGGATTCTCTGACCACCTCTTGCCCTCGCATTCTTTCTAGACCATGATAGCCTAAATGTTCTTCTGCATTATTCACGTGTTACCAGAGGGCCTTCACCATATCTGCTTTATAATGCATGAAATCATCCTTAAATGATGCGGCACCCGCCAATCTGTCTGCTTGTTCATTGCCAACCAAACCAGAGTGTCCTGGAGAAACGATCCAGCGGATGCTTACAACCTGCGACCTCTGAATTCATGCAAACCATTCTACACGAAGCATGCCAGTCTTCACCTTTGTCTGTTTGCTTTGTGATTCGGTTACAATCGCAACACGCGTATACAGTTTGTTCTCCAACCAGCGGAAAGCTGCAGTAACCTCCTCCATTCTTATACTTGAGTTTGTGGTTTAACTTCCTTCTTAAAATAGTAGCCTATACACATGTGCTACATTTAAATGACTTACTATATATGGTAACAATGTTTTGCGGTATAGTGGAAGTTTGAAAGAAAACTATAAGACATGTAGCAGTATGTGTCAATATAGTATTATTGGCAAATACCGCACACAGTATATCAACATATTGTTAGACTGCAAAAAAAAATGCAAGCTTTGGAAATTAAATGGTTTCTAAAATGTCTGAACATCTGCACATAATGCAAAACACATTGTTGACTTTAGAAAATATCGTGTCAGAAGCTCAAACGAGGACAACTGTCACAATATTACCACAAGTCTATGTTGGCTAATCTTCCATTGTACTAGCTAACGATATCGCAACCAGAGGGAAACACAAGTTAGTTGCATATTCTTTACATGATGTCATAGTCAGTCCCGGCATTTTTCGGTTGTTTGTGATTTTGAAGATTAAGCACAACCCACTACTAGCAACGCTAATCGTATTCCGGTACGAACCTTGGGCCTTGTCCACGTCAGTTTTTTTTTGTTTGGAGGGGTGGGAGGAGGGGGGTGATTGCATTGCAAGTTTAAAGTTCAGTAGTTTGTCATTGCCGTATGAACGATAATTTTGTGAACACCAACGTTAGACTGTTTGCTGCCTAATAACCTGCAGCTGTGTTTCGAGCGCTCTATGCAGGATTACAAATTGCCCGTGAAACTCCTTCGTCATAGAGCCGGTTAAACAAGAGACATCTTGTGATGAACTTATGTACAAGAATGGATGGCTTAGGGGATTGCAGATTGAACACATTGATGACGATAGTGGTCATTTAACGACTTCAAGAAGGTAGTTTCGGTCACACTGGCTTTTAATTGAGAATGCGGATTTACATCTGTGACCTAAATGCCAAAATAGGTAATGAAAAAGTCATATTTAATTGACAGCAAAACTAGAGTTGTTAATACCCGAGTTCATGAAAAGAAAACGCATAAGCTAACAATGCAATGAGTGAATGCAACAAAAGCGAGAAGCAGAATCAGTAAACTTGAGTGGAACACGATCGGCAGTGACAAAATGTATGTTGCGGCTAAAGCCTTGGCCAGCACACACACAAACAAACACACATTGATATAACTGCATGCACATATTCATAACAGTCACTCACCTGTTACCGTTGTTGTGGACTTCACAAGTGTGTAGCTGAATGCTCCGTGTATAGGTGAACATAAGCTGACAAAGAAGTTAAGGATACAGTAGCGAAAAGGATGATCGGAGATCTTTAGAGCACCACAACGAAATTAGTAGGTAAATATAATCAGCCACGTGGATGTATCAACAACAGTGTGAGTCAGGTCTTAGTCAGATATGACTGAACTGCCGTATGACTGTAGGCGGCACTACCTGCTTTCTGTTAGCTCCGAATGTTGGGCAGCGATCACCAAATCCGATACCCCATATTATGCCAACGGCTTCGGGAGAAGAAGGGAAATTGTGAGGGTATACGCTTTATGTTAGTGGGAGGAAATGCAACCTAGGACTAAATCAAATGGCAGGGCAGACTAGATCCTGAGCTTTCGTCGGCAACTAGTCTAGGATCGAAGCTCTGACAGGCGGACAGTAAGAGCATTGCTTTTCTGATCCCGTAGCTTCTGCAACTTGTCTTGTTCCAGATTAATAGTGTTACCTTTCCTTTGGGCTAAACTAGGTAAGCCATGAGAAGGATCATGCTGCATAGGCAACACATGATCTCTGCAATTCATCCCAGGTTTTGTGTTATGGAGAGGTATAACTCCACAAGGGTTGTAGTAGTTATGTTTTTTTAGCACACTGTAACACACTATCGTCTGTCAAGACGGCACGTTGCCAATGGTGAATGGGACAGTACTCACCAACATTAACGATTGAATAACAGATGGGTTGAATACATAGAAAACCTTCTGAATACTGATATCCAGCCCAAATGTGTTGTTACTAGATATCAGCTATGAACAACCATCTAAATAAGAAATTATAAAAGCTATAACATTACTTGCCGGGCTCCCTGGCCTTGGGTTTAACATCTTTCTCCGTAATCCTTATACTCTCGTGAGTAATTTGACGTGCGCGAGAATTGGTAGCGGTTCTCGCCGCGTCGGTAACTTAGGGGTATGTGAACCTGTCGCTCAGAAAGCAATGGCAAACTACTTAACGTAATCTTGCCCAGAAATCAACAATCAGCTGAAAGATGCTGATGTTGACAGCGATGTCCTGTAAAGGATATGCAAAACATTTGTTAAGAGAAGGATTTCTGGCGGAGTTGTCTATGAAATGGGACAAGGTGGTGTATGAACACTTTAGGAAAACAATGCTAATAACTGTTCTAATGAAACGAACGAACGAACGAACGAACTTTATTATAAAAGGGTAACAAATTGGGCACGCAGGCCTGTCTTACATTCGGCCCTTTCAATCTCTCATTTTTGATTCATCAAATGTGCATGTTACATTTACATAGGGAAATAAACAAACATTGTCGAATGGATTATGTAAGCATAAACAATGCATATTACGCATGGTAGATTCACATGGGGAAGGGGGGAAAAACATGGAGAAAAAAAAACACACATTTACAACATGAAACCATTAAGCAAGATACTTTTGAAGAGACTAATGTTTGCCATTGACAAACAACTACAATACACACAGACATGCTTCCGTCAATAGCGATTATTTACTAATCAGATAGTTTAATCATAATAATAGAGCACAGTACTGAACTGCATTCGCTCCATTATATTGGATCTGTGGATTACAAAAAGGCCTGTAACAGCAGTAATATGGAATTCCTGTTGTCGGGTTGTACGACATTAGGGATTCTACAGAAAATCATTAATTTAATGAAGGGAAAATATACAAATATGAAATGTAGAGTTCTCCAAAGGAGAAAACTGACAGCTACATTAGAAATAAAAACAGGAGTACGACAGACATGCCTTTTGTCTCCATGGTGATTCTTACTGACTGCAATGTGCGTTATTAAGAAAACAATAACAACGGCCAGATATTGAATACAATGGACTCCAACAAAGCAACCTGATGATTTGGACTTCGCCGGCGACATTACAATCTGTCAAACACATAATTATATGCAGTACAAACTAATCACTCTTGATGAGAGGTCACAACAATTAAGTCTAAACATTCACAGAGGAAAGGTTTTTAGATTATGTTTTGTGCATATCCTTTACAAGACATTGTAGTCAACCCAATTATTTGTTGGCTGTTTGTGATGTTTGAAAAGTTTATTTCAGCAGTTTGCCATTGTGTTCTGAACGACCGCAACTCATATCATTTTACGAAAACCAACGCAAGGCTGCCAAATCGCATGCAGCAGTGTTTCTAACGCAGGGTGCGGGATTACGAATTGCATCCGTAAACCTTTCACCGGCTAATTAGTGAAATTATATCAACCAATAACAACCCGATCTCCCATGAGAAACTCAACTTCAAGAGGCTGTATCATACACTTATTTGGGAAACAATGTATACAAAAATAGGGGGAACAGGTATATGTTTTAATATAAGAATACGAAAATAAAGAGCAGCTTTAAGAGCATGGGAAAATGTGTGGAAGTTAAATAAAATTAAATTTAGCACCAAACTTAGAATTTTAAACTGCAATGTTAAATCGTATATATGTCAGAAACATGGCGAACGACAAAAATAATTACTTCTAAACTACAAACATCCACAAATTGGTGCCTGCGCAAAACAATGGGATTAAAATGGTGTGACAGAATCATCAATGGCGTGCTCATGGGAAGAACTAAACACTGTCCTGTAAATCAATATCGTCTTTATGAATTTCCGCGTGCCTCCCCCCCCCCCCTTTCCCCCCTCCCCCCCCCCCCCCCCTTAAACCTTCCTGTTGTTAGGATTAGGAAGACACGCCAGTTGTCTTCTTCACATGACACAGAATGTAGGCTGCCCATTTCTACTGCTAGTAGAATTAACTTCTTTCTGGGTAATTGTATACATCTTTCTATCCATCCACGATGTTCTCATCAGTTTTCAATAAAATCAAATCTCCCCAGCTTCCACATTATTCCCAAACAGTCTGTTAATAGGGCAAGTTAATAAGTAAGTCACAAATGGCCGTAAGAAAATAACTAAATATGATAACATCTTGAAACAAGTTTATTTTTATATAAACGTTGTCCCTTTATTTCTCAACATAATTTCCACCAACATTGATGCACTCATCCCATCGTTTTATCAGTCCTCCCAAACTGGCTGCATAGAACTGCGTGCTTTGTTTTCATTTACTGGCCATCCCACAAACTGTGTGACTTACTTATTGACTCGCCCTCGTAACTTTTTCTACCCAACTATGCACCGTTTTACAGGATAAACATTTGTTAGCATAAAGACTGACAACCTACCTTGGCGGGAGACATTTCGCGAATGACATCGAAGTTGTATGTGAAGTGAAAACGTGGTTTAGAAAACAGAGCACGCAGTTCTATGCAACCGGCTTGGGACGACTGATAAAACGATGGGATAAGTGCATCAATGTTGGTGTAAATTATGTTGAGAAATAAATGGACTACGTAAGTATAAACTAAACTCGTTTCAAGTTGTTATTATATTTAGTTATTTTTCTACAGCTATTTGTGACTTACTTATTAACTTACCCTCTTAATTGACCATGATTCTCTGACGTCTTTAAAGAAGGTAGTGCCATTGCTTTCATTTTTTTCGCAGTGTCTATAGTGTATGGTGATCGTGTCCATTATCTCTATAAATAGTGCATTAATAAAGGTTCTAAGTGTGTCTCTTCGCGCCGAATACCAACTAGCGACATGTTTAAAAACCCAACTTCTACGGAGTTGTTTATTATGGCAATATGTGTTCACAGATCTGCAAACACTTTCACTCGCGTTCTTATCTTACAGGAGGCACATGTATATGCCGATTAGGCTGGGGAGGACAGATGTGTGAAAGATCTTACGACGACTGCACAGGTGTTATCTGCCCCGAAGGCACTATTTGTGTTGACGGATTTCGAAATTATCAATGCCAATGCCCTCAAGGTTTCCGGCTAGTAGAGGGAAAGTGCCAAGGTTTGATTTAGTGTTGTTGTTGTGGAATAACAACCGCCATCA